>JANQAP020000048.1:10529874-10554992 GCA_026874005.2 Erythroxylum coriaceum | reverse complement strand
GCCTAGACATGTTCCGTCGCTATTGTCTGTCGCAGATTCTGGGTCGAATTTTCCCCGTCGATATTGCCGACGGATGGTTAGCGGTCGGTAAATGTTTGTTTTCAGCGACGGATTTCTTCCTTGCCGTCGGTAAGTTGCGACGGAATTTACGTCGTCGGTAATATTCCGACGCAAATTCTGAATTTTCTTGTAGTGAGAGAATTTACTTTAATCAATAGGATTACAGCTTTCATGACAAGAAAGAGAAAGATTTTTTAAAAAAGATATAAAAGCTAAAAAAAAGAACAATATAACTTTATAACAAAATGAATTTGATTATTAAAAGCAAAATATAGATGAAAAAAATTACTCAATGATTGATAAAAAGTTATTTCCGACAACCAGTTATTGACAACAACTTCAAAGGAGGAGGAAACAATGCTTTAGGAGATTATTAAGAAAATATTAATAATTTTTATTATGGCCTTTACAAGGTGAGTCGTGTTAGTAGAATATTATAAAATATTTTTTTGTTCTACTTTCTTTATCTTTTTGTTTAATTGAATCACATTGTAAGCCTTCAAATGACAACACTCACAAGATTAGTGAAAAATAAATCAACCAATTTCAAGCAACTCAATTGTAACAAATAATTAACCCAAATAATATAAATGACAAAAAATAAATAGATCTCCAAATTTTATGTAGAAAACCCTCTAGTATAGAGGAAAAAATCATAGGCCAAATCGACAAGTAGAACCACTAAATTGAATAGCAAATTTACAAGAGTTTAAGTTCCAAACTATTGACCCTAATTCAAAACACCATTATGATAAAACAAGTTATTTAATAAGGTTATAGGATAAAATATAAATTGATATCCCAAATCAATACCACTCTAAATGAATACTGAAACTCAAAGCCTAAAAATCAATAGTTGAGGAATATTATTGGTCCCCAATTTTCTTGCTTGTTGAAGCTTTCTTTTTTTCATGTTTCCGCCGATGATCTTCATATTTGCCTTTTATAACTTACCAAAATAAGATTTTGCACAAAAAAATAGTTACCCATATGGGTGTGTCTAGTGATTGTGTCCTTCAAACTCACTTTAATACTTAAATATTTGTGAAGATACATAGTCCCATCAACTTACACAATATATCGATAAGACCATATTTAGTACCACACGGGCATGCTTGACCTTAACGCAGGAGAAACATCTTCCTTCAACTAGTACCTAATTATAGGACCATAGAAGGTCACACACATGATCGTGTCCACTAACAACACGAGACTATTTAACCCTAATATAAGCATTTATTTTATAAACAACTTCAATTCACCAGTTTTCTACCTCAATTTTGCTTAATTTTTATTTTTTTATCCACAAAGGTCAATAAGACTTCCAAAATTCAAATATGGTGGTATTGATCAAGCGAACATTTATAAAAATAGGGTTGGACCTATAACAATCTCCCCCTTCAACCCATTTCAGAAGAGAAATAAAGCACACCATTGATCAGTTGAAAGTCATCCTGATGAGCTTACTACAAAGCTCAAGCTTGCTCCCAAGAACTACTCTTGTCAACATATTAGAACCATTCTTATCCATATGGATCTTCTTTAATTTTATTAGTTACTTTTCAACTAAAATTTTAACCAATGATACCTAACATCAATATGCTTATTGCAAGCATGATACGTGGAATTTTTACTCAAATTCATGGCACATTAATTGACACAAAATACCACATATTCATCTTATTTCACTTCTAGTTCTCGAATAAATTGCTTTAACCAAAGCATCTCCTTACTTACTTCTACGGCTGCATTATAATATGCCTTAGTTGTAGACAAGGCTACATAATTTTGTAGCTCGGACTGCCAAAAAATGGCTCCCCCTTCAAATATAAACAAGTAATTTGAAGTAGACATTTTGTTATCGAGGTCTCTAACTATGTCCACATCTATGTACCCTTCTAGAATTAGCTCACCACCACCAAAGAGCAAACTCAATCTGGAAGTACCCAGTAAGTATCTAAACATCCACTTGATTGCTTCCTAGTAAACCTTTCCCAAATTAGATAACTACTTGTTCACCAATCCAACAAGTGTGATATTTGGCTTAGTGCATACCATGACATTCATCAAAGGACTAACAGTAGAGGAATATAAAATATAGGACATATTTTCCTTCGCTTTTTTGATGATAAAACAAGCTCGCTTGTTTAATTTGAAATGAGCTACTAATGGTGTGCTAACCATTTTGGCATGCTTCATATTCAACATTTTAAGCATTTGTTTAATATACTTCAATTTTGAAAGAACTTATTGTCAACCTCTTTCAGAGTTAAATGAATCATTGAAGTTGTGCTTATGCATAAGATGTCTTGGATATAGTATAGAAGGTTAAAAATCTGAAAAAATTGAAGAAGAAATTGGCTGGAAATTTCAGGTGGCATAACCCATTATAAAAACCATAAATTTTCGATCTTCTTGTTATGAACAATTTCCATGCCCAAAATCTTTTTTATAGGACCCAAATCTTTGGTGTCCAAAGACTTGGATGAGTCTTCCTTTAACTTGGGAATCATGCCAATGTTTTGTCCCACTATCAACATATCATCAACATACAAAAGAAGCATAATGAAATTATCACCAGAAAACTTTCTGAAATGCACACAAGATTCAGTTAAAATTTGCTTATAACTATTGCTAGTCATAAACAATTCAAATTTTTAATGCCACTAACCTAGTGTCTGTTTGAGCCCATAAAGAATCTTCTTTAACTTGCAAACTAAGTCCTCTTTCCCTTAAAATTTGCACCCTTCTTGCTATTTCATATATATCTCCTCATATAAGTCATCATGCAAGAAAGCAATTTTCACATGAAGTTATTCAAGTTTAAATTGGTAACTACACCCAATTTAGTTTGATTGAATGTCATCTTGACCATTAGTGAAAATATCTCATCGAATTTGACACCCTTTTTCTAATTACATACATTCACCATTGATCATGCCTTATGCTTCACTAGCTTGTCACCATCTTTCTTGATATTAAATACCCATCTACTTTTCAATGTGTTCTTACTTTTGGAAAGTTTCACTAACTAATAGGTCTCATTCTTCTTCAAAGAATCCATCTCTTCTTGAATTGCCTCAAGACAAAAGTCTTTGTCTTTGAGTGACTACACATCTTGGAAATGCTCTGGCTTCCCCTGAGCAGTGAATAAGAGATATTCTGAACTTGGGTATCTTATAAAAGTTTTTTTCTCTCTAGTTGGCCTTCGAAGTTAGATATCTTTCAACACCATGTTAGGTTGCCTCCCTAGTTCATGATGTTCACTTACCTTATCTACATCATCTATAGGATGTGGCTCATATAGCTCATCACCATTAATTTACACTTAATCTTTATCATCATATACCAGTTAATTTCTTCACCCCTTCACCTTTAGGCTAATTAAGAGAATTAGAAATAGGAGAAACATTTGTAGCACTAAAAGACAAACTACTGGAAGTAGTCTTACCTTCTTTAACGAGATTTGCATCCACCTTATACTCATTTACACTTTTAACAACCTTTTCTTTTTCTGGGAGCCTATACCAAACTCTTTGTCACCATACCAAACAAATATACAAAGAATAGTCTTTGAATCTAGTTTCAATCTATGCTCCTTTGGCAATTGTTTGAAAGCTTTGTATCTGAATATCCTCATAAGCAAATAAAAAGGATCTTTCTCTGTCTACACTCTCTTGAGAATATTAAGAATTAAAGGAACTAATAGAGCTTGGTTAATCAAGTATACTTTGGTTCTGACCTCTTCATCCATAAAAATATTTAATAGCTTGGACATTTTGAGAATACATTGAACCTTCTGCATAATGGTTCTATTCATCCTCTCAGCAGTACCATTATACTGTGGGGTACTAGGTTCCGTCTTCTCATGTATTATGCCATATCTTGTACAATAAATTTCAAACTTATTAAAGATGTATTCACATTATTGCTAGTTTAAAAACACTTTAACTTTCTCTCTATCTCCCTTTTCACCATAACATAAATTTTCTAAAAAATCTTAAACACTTAGCCTTTTAATTTCAACATACAAACTCAAGTTTTATATGAAGCACCATCAATAAAAGTAATATAATATTTGTTACCTCACAAGGACTCTACCTTTATAAGGCCACACATATGCACCAACTCCAACTTAATCATCTTTTTGGTAGATCTTTTATAGATAGAAACTTGATATTGTGTTCTGGCCAAACAATGTATCACAGGGGTCGAGGGAGATGGTAGTCTTTACAGGAATAAGAGATTTACTAGCTAGCAAATTCTCATCCCTTTCTCACTAACATGTCCTAATATATGGTGCCAAAAAGTTTGAAGAAGTGTTCTCTTCAACGACATGTAATTCATTTGTACATACCTTCAACTATATCTTGTACAAGATGCAACATAATTCACCACAAGCAACTGTCACTACTTCCTTAAACAACTTCTACTTACCATTCCCAAATGTATGTCACTATCATTCTCGATATAGCATATTTATAGACGACAAATTAAGGCACAAGTTAGGAATATATTGTACATTTCTTAAAATGAACATGCACCCAGCATCAGTCTGAACCCAACTATCACCAACACTAATAATGCTAGTAGAACTCTGATTAACCATCTTGACACTCCCAACATCACCACTCCTGTAATTAGTGTAGTATTCCTTCTTTGGAAAATAGTGGTAAGAAGTCCTTGTATTAACAAGGCACTAAGTATCTGATTCACGAATATGAAGATACTCACTGATTGCATAAATCAATTTCACCTCATCATTTATGTTTGAAGTTATAGCTACATTGTTTGTGTCGTCTCCATCTTTTTGATGATCTTGCTTCTTTTGGTCTCCATTTACATTTGTAGAAAAAAATTCTTTATATAACCAAGTTTGATGCAGTAATGACATGTCTTAGTCTCCTTACCATCTCTAGACTTAGACCGATTCTTACACTTAACATGCCTTTTAGGACCTCTACTCTTGCTTCTTCCTATATTCTCTACCACAAGAGCTTGTACATTATCAAAACTTATATCCTCTCTCCTAATTTCTTTGTTAAACATTCTTTCTTTAATCACATCCAAAGAAATCACATCATCTGAATGAGACTTGTTGCACCTAAGTTTTTCTAACTATACTGCAAGGAACTCAATAAGAACAAGGCTTGTAACTCATCATTAAGGATTATTTTCATAGTGGTTAACTGGTTGATGATATCCTGAAAGTCACTAAGATGCACAGGCACTGATTTTCAGTCATTAACTTTAAGTTTTCAAGCCTCATAATTAAGAAGGCCTTGTTATGGGCAACCTTTCTCTCAAAATGAGCCTCCAATTTAGTCCATAACTCAAATGGATTGGTCTATTAAGATACATGGTTAAATATGTTGATATTAATCCATTGTCTAATAATGCCTAAAGTTTTTTGCTTCGTCTTTTCCCACTCTTTATTTGACATTTTTTTTGGGTTATATGGGATATCATCTTTTTTTACTTTTGTCCAAATCAATTAGGTTGTAGAGATCTTTGCAATATAAAATATCTTCCATCATGGGTCTCTATATTGAGTAATTAGTTAATGTCAATATAACCATAGAACTATTACCACTCTCAATAAATATAACTCGAATACCAATTGTAAGGCTCCAAACACAACACCCACAAGATAAAAAAAAAAACAACCAATTTCAAGCAACTCAATTGCAACAAATAATCAACACGAACAATATAGATGATGAAAAATAAATAAAACATCAAATTTATGTGGAAAACTCTCCAGTGTAGAGGAAAACTCAAAAGCCAAATGAACAAATAAATCCACTAATTAAATAGTAAATTTATAAGAATTCAAGTTCCAAACTATTGAACCTAACTTGAAACACCACCATAATATAACAACAAATAATCCAATAAAGCCTCGGGATAAAGTACAAATTGATATCCCAAATCAATATTACTTTAAACTAATCTTGAAAATTAAACTCTAAAAAATTGTAGTAGAAGAATACTATTGTTCCCTAACTCTCTCACTTGTTGATTCTTTCCTTTTCTTTTTTGTGTGTTTGTTGATAATCTATATTTGTTTTTTGTACCTCCTAAAAATAGGATTTTACATTAGATATGGTCACCTATATGGGCATGTCTAGTGATAATATCCCTTAAACTTAAACTCACTTCAATATTAAACAATCATAGAGATATATGGCGCCAACAACTTACACAGTCCATGAATAAAGTAGATTTAGAATTGTCTTTCATTTTAAGGCCTAACTTGTATCCATGCAGTTCATATTTGCCTAGAGTTCGCTCTAAGAAATATAGCCATCTATACTCCCTCACGTCAATCCTATAAGCCTCTTATCCGTTTTCATTCAGTAACGACAATGAGGGAGCAAGTTAAAATAGAAAAACTTACATTGGGTTTAGGAAAAATTAGGCTCGAATTGATGATTTCCACCACCTTAAAGTGACACTCTACCGCTGAGTTATATCTCTTCCCTTGTCCCCATCGAGAAATAGAACTAACTAATCCTAAGGCAAAGGATTAAGAAACTCAATGCCATTATTCTTAAACAACTTGAAGTCGGGATTTCTTTTTGCAATACTACAGATACGAAAATAATGAAAATTTTGGATTCAATTATTAATTGCTCTTGTCAGAAATGGGATTGACTATGGATTCGAGCCATAGTACATGGTATATGTTATACCAAAAATTGGCATGTTTGACCTCAATATGAGCAAAACATCCATTAACTCGTACACGGTTAAAATAATATACACTGTCACACATATGATTGTATCCACCAATGACGTGAGTATGTTCAACCCCCACACGGGCGTGTTTTCTATAAATAATTTCAATTTATCAATTTTCTAGTTTAATTTCACCCTTTTTTTTTTAATCTATGAAGACAAATTTTTTTTGACAATATCTATGAAGACAATTAAGACCTTCAAAATTCAAATTTGATAGTATTGATCAAGCAAATATTTATAAAATGCGGCTAGATTGACAACACACATGAATAGTTGTTTATCATGTACAATGCGTCGTTTTACTTGATGGTTACGTTTTCTAAGGATTAGAAACTACAGAGCTTGCTAAGTACATACATATAAGAGAGTAGGTTGCGAGAGAAACAGTAATGTGTTAAATTGCTATGCCCGAGACTGGCACAGATTCCTAGTAAATTGTGAGCAGAAGAAGATGGATAGGTGGTGTTGGCAATGCACGAGATTGACCATTAGAATGAGAATGCATGTATTTGTATTACTTTTCCTGCAAACAAAACTAAACCAATGGCCAAATGTATGAAGCATACGGTCTGCAGCTCAGGGCACCCTACCAATCAACGTGCTATTTATCTTCTCGACCAGAGACATTGAAATCGATTGGCGCAGTAATCTCCAATCAATACGAGTGGCACACATGCACAAGGGATTAATGTACCTAAGATTCTCACTATTTTTCTACTCTTTTGGCGCTGGTAATTTAAATTGCTCTAAAACGGATACTAATAATAATTCTAAACTTCGCATCAAATATAAGTTTTAAATAAAAGAAATATATTTTTGTTGCGCCTTATTTGACTAGAATCTTTTCACGGTTTGTGTACAAAAATAATGTCCACATGAAGAATATGGTTCAACTTGGCGTCTAGTCTAGAACCCACGGACTGTTGGTATCACCAAATAGATATTAAAATTTCACTAGTAAGAGTTTTTTTAGGAATTGTATTTGCAATAAAATAATTTCTCATCCAACATTTTCACCAAGCCATGCAAAAGAAAATCGTAACGATAACCTATTGAGAAACTAATTGTGATTGAATTATGAGAGCAACGAGAAAATAATTTTTTATAATTTTTTAATCAGATCTATTTAATTTAATAATTTAGAAAATATGGATCATAAATAAAGAATTAAATTGTACCTAATTCGAATTCTTATAAAAAAATTTCTGGCACTATCTATGTGTCTAGTCTCTAATGATATCTATAAAGTAGAGAAAAAGACAAGAGTCAGCTGCCTTATACTTTTTTCCTATTTATTAAAAAAAACATTAAAGTTTCTTTTTTATTAAAATTAACTAGTTAATCATAATTAAAATTTAAGTTTAATCAAAGTCTAACTTAATTTAAACTAATATTTCTCTTTTAACCTTCTCTTTTATGTGTGAACTATTAAGTTCTAAATATATTTACAATAATTATTTAATCATAATTATAAATTGATTAATTAAAACTCCTAATTTATCTCTAATTCTTCAATTAAAAAATTTATAATTATAGAGTAAAATTAGCGTCTGACAATATGTCATGATCACTCAAATAATAGGAATGTTAATAGTTGACTTATAATTGTCATTTGAAACACTTTTCAAATATCAACTTATTCAAGCTAAAGATTTCCTTAGGTCATTACTAATCAAAAATTGTGAAAATTATCCATTATTACTTTAGAGTGACGAACTTTTTATTGACTTATTCAACTATATTCAAGTACCACCAATTGAGCTACCAAAATAAAATAGGTTATAAGTAATATCAAAATATAGTAATTTTCATATAAGATATTTTAGTTATTTGAAGTCAAATGATCAATTATGCAACCATCATAATGAGAAAATTCATAGACAGATAAGTAATATTTTATTTTGAATCCTCATAATCGGGTCAATTTAGTGAATTTATTTTAAAATAAGCATTCACATGTTTATTTAAGTATCTCTATATTTTATTATATAATATTAACTAGTTCCTTTATAAGAAATAAATATAACATGTATTGTTTAGTCTTAATAGAAAAATGACTAGTAACAATTTAGAGATAATACATAAACATAATATAAATTTTATAATTATGATCTCAACATAATTTCACTTATAATATATATTTATCTCATAGATTTTATTATATATATCTGAATATGTATAAAATAAAGAATATCTATGACATTAAAACTATAACCAATTAATTTAGCCTAAGATACAAGGGGCCAATGAATGTCAAATTATCTTCTACACTAATTGAAGAAGTTTTGGAGAGAAAAAAAAGGCTAATATCGATTATTAAGTACGATTGCACGAAATTCTCCAATCGGTTTGAATAATTGAGGAAATGGTGATCCGCTTTCACCTAGTTTTTAAACTTAAAGTAGGGTCAAGAACTTTGCAATTGTCTATATATCAGAAATGATATATTCATCATTGAAATTGAATTATTATTATTTTAAAATAATATTGAAATCAAATTATCTATTTAAAATAATTTAAAATTAAATAAAAATTCTAATTTAAATAACTATTTTTAGATATTTTAAAATTAAAATAACTCATTATATTTAATCTTCAAAAATAATTCTAACTTCCTGAATCACCAAAAAGCTGTTCTGACTTGTCCCGCCCACAGAAAGCATGTCGCATAATATTTAGTGACTAACCGTACGTGCACGTGGCATTAGGACCAACATGCTTCCCGAAGGAAACCAGTGCTGAATGCTGATGGGTTGGTTGCTTTGGATTTTCTATTTCCTCCTTACCGCTAATTTCTAACGATGTTCCAACAATCATCATTGTTCAAATTTGCGCGTCGATTAGATCTCGCCTGATAAACGTATTATACTGCTTCATGCTTATCCCTTCGAGTATTTTCTTCAACCTTTTTTTTTCCTCTGTTCTTTTCTTCTCTTTTTTTCTACATAAAAAACATGATATTGCAAATCTGATTTGGTCGGCTCGAGCAATCCTTGCTCCAAAAGTATAGCACACTCCTCTTGTGCCATCTTTAAATCATATGGATTTGTTCCCAGATGAGTGGGCTTTGTTGGATTAATGTCTTGAATGACAACTAAATATAAAATTATGAATTTTGTCATAATGGATGTGGATGATTGAATTGGTCATGACTTTCCAGACAATACTGTAAAAGTTGATATCTGTATCCAATAGGAATATCTTATAGCTTGAAGATGTTGCGGTCTTCATTGTACTCATGAATATCTTGTTTGTAATAAATCCCTTTGTTGTCAAAATCTATAACTTTTCTTCTTAGCAATAGATATATATCCCAATAAGTATTTCAGGATCAGGATTAGGAAGGTTGCTTACTAATAGTTTTGTCCAAATGATACAACTTAGGACGAACTTTATCCTAACCCTTGTTTTCGTAATAAGGTTTTTCTTGAAGGATTGTCTTCAACTGCAGTAAAGTATTCCTCATAAGGTTTCCATTCCTTTGTAGGAAGAATATATGGTTTTATTACACTTCTACAAGATCCTGTATCCATATAACTAATAGTTAGGATTGGTCTGTGACACTTCTTTAGAAGTAATTGGATTTTGATGTATGATCGTGTTACTACTGGCTTCCTAGAGTTTAGGTTGAAAAAAGACTATTTCTTCATGTACAATGGTTCATCATCTTCTTCGTTAAGAGAAGAAGCTTCATCATTAGTAGATTTATAATCAGAGAGTGCAAACAATGTCTTTTCATCTTCACTAGAATGTTCTTTAAAAAGAGACTCGATGTCCTCGTCGTCTCTTATAGGCATCATAGCGTTAACAACTATAGGATTTTTATATCATTTTTGGAATTTTTAGGGCATCTTTTTGCATAATGAGCTAGTTGTCTACAAAAGTAACATCGGTTTGACTTTCTAATTTCAGAAGCATGTTGCTTAAAGAATCTTATTTTCTTTTTCTTCCTTATGTTGAAAAGGTGAACTCTTAACAAGTTTCTTTCGAAGTGTTTTTCTTTTTGTGTTGCATGCATATTTTTCCATGTCTTCGCATTTGATCTTCAAGTATAACTTTTTACATGCTTTTTTGAGTTAAGGTCCACCTTTTAGCATAGCTTTGAAGAGCTTACATTGTTCACATAATTTGTCTAACATCATCAAAGCTAATTGATAGATTTCTTCGAGAGAGATTTCAGACATGCCTATGTGAAAAGAATTGATTGTTTTGTAATTCAGGCTGCAACTCATCAAGAAGGGAAACAATGAATGTGTACCAAAGATTGACATCATTGAAGTCATTGAACACATAATATTTTTTAGACATTCTTTGAAAAAGCTTCTGTAAATCTTTTCTCTTCATAGAACAATATTTCATTTCAAAGTACTTATATCTACTTTGTTAATTCACGAGTTAAAAATTTCTAATGAATTCTTTATGACTCATTCCTAACAAAAAAACAAACTTTTTAGGGAGTATATTAAAAAAATTCATAAAAATTATTGAGTTAATTAACAATTGGCCACTCGTAACGAGTGCTTGCTGATTTTTAAAATTTTAATCTCAGTACTTGAGACCTTTATGTGAAATGTGATACGCTGTACTGAAGTTTGTTGAAGTTGACAAAGTACAGGTATGCGTGAATGTTGGTCTTCAAGTTTACGTATTCTCATTTGAGAAACTGCGTACTAAAAGTGAGTCAACTTTGACTGGAAAGTCAATCCTTTTTCTGTGGTCCCCACCATCCATATGCACTTATGCAGTAGATTAAAAAGTGGATTTACAATTTCTTCTGACCTGAACTTGAACAGAAAATCCGAATAATTTTCAATTTCTTTTATTTTGGTTCAGGCATTTAACATATGTAAAAGAAATGATAGATTTGGTCAAAAGTGGGGGGGAGTTTTTGAATCTCTACTTCAGTATGACACGTTTTATCAATATATTTTTATATTGAGGTAAAAATGTTTCCATGTCCAGACATAATTGGGGTTGTTGTTAGTACACCCTATCCTTGTCTTATTATAAGTATTCTATGAAATTAATGTTATCATTAAATTATACGAGTAGGTACTACAATTCCTCGCAAAATTAAATTAATACTACTTATTGAAGCACACAATCCCCTTTTTTTTTTAATTCCAATTATCCACCATCCATCAATCAATCATTTCACGCTGCTTCAATCAAAAGAAAAAAAAAAAAGAGGTGGCTCCAAGCCGTACATGTACACACCCACAAAGCATGTTAACGAAACAAAGAATTGGAAATGGACAAAATAACATGAAGAGGAGCCACAATTTGTCCTAAAAATCATATAATGCAACACTCCACGTCATTGCGTTTCAAAGGTTGGGAAAACGTGGGCAACGCCTAGAGAGGAAAACACTGCACCCGTCCTTGGGACAAATGGTGGGATTGTAAACCAATTCATCACAGCCGTCCGTCCGATGCCTCTTGAAATCCAGTAACGCAGAGAACATAGCGATGAAGAGGACCAGATGGTTCAAAGCGTATCTCTGCCCAACGCACTGGTGGGCACCAGCTCCAAAAGCCAAGAAATTTTTCTTAAATACCTGATCCTCTCGGCGCTCCTCCGAGAATCGGTCCGGGTCGAACCGCTCCGGTTCAGTAAATCCCTGAAAACTACTCTCGTAAACTGACGGGAAGACAATTGTGCCTTTCGGAATCGTGTACGACTCAGTCAACGGGAAGTCCACGGCCGCAATGTGTGGGACCATTGTCGCCGGCGCCCTATATCTAATAACTTCACGTGCCACCGCCTGCGTGTACGTCATTTCCCTAATCTGATCGGCTGTTATTGAAGCAGCCGATTCCGGCGACCAGAGTGTGGCCACTTCTTCGCGAACTTTCGACAAAACCTCAGGATGCGAATCGAGCACCGATATGGCCCACAGAAGAGACGACGTGGAGGCGTCTTGAGCAGCGAAGAGGAAATCAAACAAGAAGCTGCCGATTTCGTAGTCGCTGGAGTGAGACGGGGCGGGTCTTCCGGCGGCTTCAGCTTCGGAGATCTCTCTGACTGTTTCTTGCATCCAGAAATCAGCCAGACATGTAGGTTCTTCGTTTTTGGCCATCCGCTCCTTGCTCTGCCGCGTGCAGTCGGAAAGTGTGCGGACAAGGCGGTCGACAGCGAGCCTGGCTTGTCGGAAAGCAAAGCCGGGGAGGTCTATGGGCAAGGTCATTAAGCCGAGGTTGAACAAATTATAGTCTGCTTTGAAATTGTCGCGAGCTTCTTGGGTCAAGTAGGGACCTGCAAACACAGTCTGGGAAGTCTCGAGATTCATGTCTCGAACAAGCATGCGAAGCGACAGAGGTTGGTTGGGGTATTGAGACGAGATGTGCTCCCATTTCTTCAAGTGTTGGAGAATAATCTTCTGCTGAATACTGATATAGGTGGAGAGGGCTTTGAGAGTGAAGTTAGGAGCAATTCGACGGCGAATATCTTTGTGGTCTTCACCGAACAGGTAAATCAAATTGTGTTCGCCGAAGAGTTTTTTACCAAAAGGGTGACCCACGAGCTTAAAGGCGTCGGGATGCACATTGGAGAAGATGAGATGGGAGAGGTCAGTGTCGCGGATGAAGAGAATGAAGCGTCCAATGACGTAGTTGGCGGAGAAGCCAGCAGCGGCGGAGAAATCCGTCTGAGCTTCCCAGAACTTGGTAGGATTACGGACCAAAGAGATTACGTTGCCCAGAAAAGGGAAGACAAAAAGAGGGCCGGGAGCATTGCGTTTCTTCATTAGATAAGAGATTTGCTCCAGGAAAACTAGCAAGACCATCAACGACATGACGTAGGGTAGTATAGACGAGACTGAGAACCAGGAAAGGTTCATTCTGGAGGGAATGAGAGACGGTTGAAGAAGATGGTGTGTGTGTGTGTGTGTGTGTTTATATATATACAATATTAAGGATCAGAACAGGCTGAAGAAAATCTAGCTACTGAAAAACAGAGAGGGCATTTCCCTGCAATAAGTATGAACGGGAGTGGAAGTGGAGCACCAAGAAGGTGAAGCACACTGGCGGGGCTGAGGAGATAAAAATAGAGCGGCCAAAAGCGGTGGTCAGTGGTGGTGGGTGGGTGGATATACAGCTAGCTTAGGGGGTGGTGGTGCCGCTGACGTGGCTTCTACAGTGAGGGGGTGGAGGTTCTTTTTGTCCCAAACTCCCGATGCCACATTCGTATTATATAAAGGCCTTGTAGTAATAAAATGACCCAATTTGGGTGTTTCCTTTCTTGTTTAGTTATTCGACGTTTTCGTTTTGTTTCCTTTTGTATGTATAAGGATTCGAAGACTCTCTCTCTCTCTATTTCTGCGGTTGTTTTATATTTCAGGAAGTCAAAGCCCAATTGTAAGTTGAAGAAACGGAAAATTCAGGAGGCATGCAAGTGTTCATCGGAAATTGGGCCCAAGTTAAGTTTTAAGATAGTTTAGCGGGAATTATTTTTTCATTCCGATGCTCCTTTTTGGTAATTTTGAGTATGTCATTTAGATTTGGGTGTTGAATGAGGTGGACATATTTCCTTCAACAAACTGAAATCTATTAGTTTTGCAAGTCTTTGAATTGAATTATTACACAAGACAAAGATCAATCACTACTACAAGTTATTCATATTAACACCTCTCTATATGGTGTGATTGATTAGATTAGATTAACCCATATTACATAACTATAGCATGTGATCCATCATATATTAACCCATATTACATAACTATAGCATGTGATCTATCATATATGTCTTTCAATTTAGGATGTGCTTGGTTCATTTGAAAGAATAGTAACAAAAATTATAATGAATATAGTGAAAAATGGAAATAAATATGAATTCCATTTCTTAATATATTAGGAGTATAGAGTATTACCCTAAAAAGGGATATAAAAATACTGTTTAACTAATAATAATATTTTACCAACCATTTTTTTTTTCATTTCTTACCCATTCCTTTCTTCTCATACTAAATAACCAAGCATCTCCCTTAGTCTTTTCATTTCGACTAACATCAGTTTCATAGCTAGAAACATCATTTGGTCTTTTCATTTCGACTAACATCAGTTTCATAGCTAGAAACATCATTTGCTTTATAACATCGTTAAGAATCTATTTGTTTATAAATTGTATACTTCCTCTTCAAAATAAATAATTGTGACAAGTGATGCTTTTCGGTTTTCTCTTTTAATTTACAATTTAACACTTTAAAAGGATGGACACAAGCAAGGGCACTGTGTTCACAATGTTTATATCCACTCGTGTATTTGGTTGCTATCACAAAATCATATAATTTTACAACTCCTGACACTTTTCTCAAGTTTTTTAAGTTAAAAACTATATATATACACATGTTTATATCTACGTTGACAATATCTATAAAAATTCTTCTTCATTTAAAGATCTTTTATGATGGGATGAATGGGATGCAAATTTGGTAGCAATGAGTTTTATTGATAAAGTCACCTAATTAATGTTCAAGTTCATAGGTGTATTCTTTCAATTATGGTTAATATTTTATTATAATAAATCACGTAAACCCTCATAATATTTTAATATTTATTGTTAACATATATATGGATGAACGAGTAATAATAAAGATGGTTTAAAAGATGCGCTCTTTAAAAAGATGAAGTATTCCTCTTTAAGTTCACAAGCTGACGGATTACCCTTGGCATATTTTTGGAAAACCTAAATTTCTAATCAAATGGAAAGATGACCTAGATATCAAAGGTATTAAGATAAAGCATTTTTCATTGTGAGTAGGATTTTACAAGCTCTCACTAGAATATTAGACAACCTAATACTTAAGCTATATTATTAATTTCATAAGAAAACCCTGTTGTTTGGATGAAAATATAGTAAGGTTGAAGAGAGTGTGGGTTTTGCTAGAATATGTATAAAAGTTGAAGCTCATGCACCTCTTCTAGAACAACTTCCAATTATAAGATTTGAAAAAAATGAGGAGCCAATGGAGGATCTGATAATGGTGAGTTGTCGGTGGGAACCTCTTGTATTGAGTAGAAAAAAGGTATGAAAGGAGATTGGAAAGAAATTAGAACTTGAATGCTTCGGGAAAAACTAGGAACATGTTACTAATACTTTTTCCCATGTTGTAAATCCCTAAACATGAACAAGGTATGAAAAATTTTTTAAAGAACTATAGTGCGAATCTTAGCATATAGACTTGGAGATCTTGTGCAAAATAAGGATATTGAGTTAGAATTTGTTGATATACAACATCAATTAGTCGATATTTTTACTAAACCAAAGAGTGAGGATAGGTTTATCCAATTATAGAGAATTATGCATGATAAATGTAAATTAAATTTGATAATGAGTCTTTAAATTTGTTAATAAAATTATGGATGATGTATATTAAGTGTTTAATTGAAGTTTGGACTAATTTTTGAATAAGGCATATTATTTAACTAATATGCTTGATTAATCAATCGATGTAATGGAAAAATTAAATCTCCAAAGTTATATTAAGTTTGTAAGAGGTTTGGTTGCATGAATGGTCAGCCACAGGCACCCACAGGTCGATCAATATAGACCATTAATCAATCAATGTCCCTTTTAAGAGGGAAAAATTAAGTTCCAGTGAGCTTGTAATAAGATTGGTTGCTAATGTAGTCAACTACACATCGACACTAATGAAGCTATGTGGTCAACCAGTCTTCATGGCCTCCTCCTCCTCCTTTCTTTTATTTGCTACTTTGTTTGTTTATCTCTCCTAAAACCCTAGACAACTTACTCTTTACTTTAGAAAAAACCATCATACATTGTAATTAGCTAAGGGTTTTACTAAATTTTGCTTTATGTTTAATAACTTATATTGTTCATATATGATATGTAGTTTTAATTTCATAAGTTATATTGTATCAAAATGGAACTTTTTTCATTTTAGGGTTTCAAATTTGGGCCTTTTCAACATTGTTCATAATTATGAGTTATCTTTTCAAATAGATGCTTTTATAGTCAAATTGAAAAGGGAGTCAATGTTATTTCCTTCTCTATTTTATCGATAAATCTTTGGTTTTGTCCAAATTTGACATTTTGGGAACTTTTTCATATCACTATTTTAAAAACTTTTAGGACTTCCAAAATTATACACTCTTTTACAAAATTGATGGTTGGATATTGTAATTATTCTTATATTTCTTTAATCGAAATTTTCAATTTAGATACACTACCAAAATTTGAAGTTTTTAAAATTAGACGTAATTAGGGAAGTTTATATGGAAACGAATCTTTTAAACAATTGTTTTAACACCTTAAATGTCTAATAGTACTCTTTCTCAAGCAAGCTTATTAATCGTGATCAAATTCATTTTAATGCTTTAATTAAGTTAGCTTGATTCATGACCTTTATATTTTTCATATTTTGGATAATTGTTTCTTTTTAATGATTTTTAAAAGGGGGAGAAATATTAGTGATATTATATTTAGATGGAGTGTTTTCTTTTTTTGTCTTCCTCGTACTCTATGTGTTTCTTTTTGCTTGAGTAAATCTATGATATATTAAGTTAATTTATCCATATATGTGAATATTTCTTTTACATTTCACATTGATATGTCTTTTATTTTTTATATTGAATTATGCTTTATGCATAGATTAAGAGGGAGTTAATCAGTATCTTGATTATACATTTAATTTTATTATTGTTATCTAATATCATAAATGTGTTTTCATCATTAAAAAGGTAAAGATTATTGAATCAAAGGAGGTTCCAATTGATTTTTTAAAGATAATAAAACATAATTACTAAAAATATTGGATGAGAAGCAATGTAAAAACAAGAAATGCACAACTCAAGAACATTGTTCATAAAGATAATAAAGAAAAGCTCAAGTTTGCAACCTTCAAGGCGAAGTTCAAGTCAAGAAAAAGAGAATATCAAGGCATATCAAGGTCATTATACTTCTTATAATGTTAATTATAATCTCATTTAGTTACTTTGATAATCTTAGAGGCTCACTATGTATAAACATTTTATCTTTGTTCATTATATGAGTCTTTTCCATCATTAAGAGGAATTAAAGTTTTTAGTTTCAAAGAAAAACCTCTTAAACCTTAAAACATTTTTTATGGAACATTTTTAAAAGTGTTTAATTCACAATTATATTAAGAAAATTAAGTTTGATCATTTAAAGTGTTAAAATCATACTTTAAGGAGAAATATTCAGATAATATGAGTTAGTGGTCGACCAATATAGGTTAAAGTTATAAAAGTTAATGAATCGAGAGTTTGTAGCATTATTTGTTAATATATCAGTTAACAAATGTGCCACATTGGTTAACTAAAATATTCCCTTATAATTGACCAATATAAACAACTAGTGCACATTGGTCGACCAATATAACATAGTGGTTGATTAGTGGGTTAAAATTAACCATTGTAACAATTAGTTTTTTACTTGAATAGCTAGTAGGGGTCACAAAATCTTCTAAATATATGTTTTATCATTAGTTCTTGCATGAAAAATATTTAGGTGCCTTATACACATATTTTTAGGTGTTTATCAAGCATTTGAGCATTCTTATCTTATATAGGGTTCCTCTTTAAAGTTATCAAAGTGATAAAGTGCGATATTTTGAGTTGTAATCTTTTAATGGACTGTTGTCTATCATACTTGAGAATGTTACAGGTTACTTTGAGGTACTTATTCACTATAAAGTTGTAAAAGAATTTCTCTTTACTAAGAAAATATTATACAAAGGAGTTATAAGAAGAGTCTTAGGAGTGGATATAGGCAAGAATTGTTTATCAAGCCACTATAAATTGCTTTGCACTTCTGTTTCCCTACCCTTTTTACATTATTGCTCAAGTATATCACTAAAATTTTTATTTTATATCACGTTTTCATCTCTTATAAATATGCTTATTAATATAATAAGTTAATAAATATTTTGTTTAAAATTTATCAACACCCAATTCACACCTTTCTGGGAACCATTAGGGACTAATAGGACCAGTTTCATCACCACCATCACCATCAACATCTACACTCCCTTCTAAAGCTGATTGGTTGTCATTAAGTAGGCTACAAAATTATTTGCACTCTCTTTACTTTCAAAATCATTAGTCAAAACATTGGTAATATTTCCAATTGACTATAAGTAGATTGATAGGTCTATAAGTCTATTCTAGATCAAATTGTTGCATGTCTAAAATCCTCCATGGTAATATTGTGCCATATTGTCATATTTCTAGGTCTCAAAAGATTTTCTTATAAGAAAATCATGACAAACACCCAATTTAAAGCCCTTCATTGTAAAATAAGCTTCTTGTTCATAGAAGGTCTTGTCTAATTGTTCAATCATAACCCTTAATTTGATATAACAATGATCAAGTGCCTTTCATAGCTTTTATCTCCTTAGACCACTATTGATCTCTATCTTTTTATTCAGTAGACTTCATAACCCTATCTTTTTAAACCTTGTCAAATTAGTGATTTTATCACTAAATTTTCAAGTTTGCATGTTCTTTTACAAAAACTAAGGAATATGTCACCTATAAAAAAAATCACATTTAAACCATAAAATAAGCACGAAGCAATATAAATCTAACATACCTGTGCTATATGATGCTTTACGATGTGATAAGTTATGTTCTTCTTCAAGTCATTGAGATGCTTCTCATCATTGGAAAGACCGATCCTACTCAAGAATTGAGGTCCTATATTATTGGCTTCAAAGATAGTGTACAATTATAATAGAATTGTGAGGATAATAGATATCACATACCAATATTGCGCTAAAGAGTTATAGCTATAGAAAGAAATGCAAACTTAACGTCAAAGTTTTCTAAAAATGCAAACCTCTAAAGCTACTGTGATTTGTATATAGTGATCTATTGATTTTCCCTTCCTACCACCTCAAAACCTTTCTCTTAATCCTACCTAGAAACCAACAGAGAAGGGCTCCTCCTCTTCTAAAGTCAAGAAAAGTTGGAAGCAGGTTATTGGTATGGAAAAAGACTTATCACTCCATTACTACCCTCTTAAGGAAGAAAAGGGTAGGGTTATTGTCTCTTGAAATGGGCTAATAATACCTAGAAGAACAAAGCTCTAGTGGATGTATTACTAGTTAATAAAAATTTATCTCTCTTTACCTTCGCCTCTAAAGCTCATGCACTAAAATTCCTAGAGGAAGGCCCTGGAATGTGGTGAACTTACCTCTGTTTCTTCAGATATGGTAACCATGTTTTCATACTAAGATAGTAAAGCACAAGTTAGTTCCTTTCCTTTGTAGGAACTTGTACAATTTCTTAGTTCCTTTATGGGTTAACTTGTATAATTTCCCCTTATAACATTGGACTACTAAGGGATTGAGTATGATAGCAAGCTACTTGGGACAACCTTTATGTATGGATAAAAATACAATAAAAAGAAAGAGACTAAATTATGCTGTTTGTTTATTGACATGGCCATTCCTAAGGAATTACTGAATCGAATACCTCTTATAAGGTTGGGCTTAAGTGGGACAATCTATGAAGATAATGTATCTGTAGACTATCACTGGAAGCCTTTATTGAAACTACAGGGTAAGATGTGAAGCATATTATAAAGATATTTAAGAATGGGGATTATATGGAATTGATGGGACTAAAGTAGGATGATAAAGAACAAAGTGAAGAGATGAACCAAAGCTAAGAGGAATCGACAAAGGTTGCAACTTAATATGTTTCAAATAAGCCATAACAACCTAAGGAGAAATCAGAAACAAGGAATATTGGTAATGGTCTATTGGAGGATAATGTATTCTCTTAGCATAGAGAACAGATGAGAACTAATTAGATGGAAAAGGAGACAGGTTCCTTCCCTTTAACCTCAGGTCAGGTTGTTGGAAAGGAACCTAATGAAAAGTTCACCAGTGTCAAAAGGAGAAAGGAAAATAGGAGCAGAGGTAAGGGCTGCAAAGGCATTTCTTTATGACCACTATAATATGAAATTTTAAAGGTCTTAACTGTCCCAAAAAAACTTTTGGCTCTAAGGGATTTCTTAGTTAATGAGAACCTTGGATTTTGCTTTTTTAGAAACACAAGTCAAATTTGAAAAACTCAAGTTTCTTAATAAATTAGGATATGAGTGGATTTTAATCTCAAAACACCACGTTCATGTATATGGGAGAATTATAGTTGGATTTGATCTAAAGATTGTTGATGTTGAGGTGTTGGAAATAGAGATGCAAGTTATCCATATAATGTGGCATTTCATTAAGAAAATATGTCCATCTTCACCTCTATGGTGTATGTTTTCAATCATGCTTTTTAGAGGAAAGATCTTTGGGAGAGTTTATTGAGTGTCTAGGGAAGACTAGTAGGACCTCAGTTGACTTTAATTATATCCTCTATAGAACAAAAGTTGAAGGCACTTCTCATTGAGAAACTACTCTCTTGATTTTAAGGATTATGTTGACCTACTTGGAGTTTTAGACCTAAAGGCGTATAGGCATACCTTCACCTGGAACAATAAGCAACCTAATGGATGGTTCTTGAGGGAAAATCTAAATCATGCTATGGTCAATCAAGTGTTCATACATCTATTTCTAGAGAGCAAAGCCTCCTTCTTCAATCCTATCTTTTCTGATCATACCCTAATTTAAAGTTAGGGATTTATTTTTATAGGTGAAAATTGGTTGAAGTAGAAGGGTTCTAGGATATCTTAAGGAAGGGTGTGGAGGTAAATATTAATGGAACTTTTCAATATAAATGTTTACAAAAGCTTAAGGTAATCAAGGAAAGATTGAAGTCTCTAAAAAAACAGATAGGACAGAGTACCTCTTAAGCTATTATCACAACTAAAGAAAAGCTTTCTCATGTTTAGCTTATTTTATCATCTAACAGTGGAGATAATTCTAACTTAAATATGAAGAAGACTGTATTGACAGATTACTTGCATGCCCTAAATAATCATGCCAGTTTAATGGAGTAGAGGGTTAGGATCAGGAGATACATGCACTAAATTCTTCTTTAACCCATAATTTTCAGGAGAAATACTAACTCAGTAAATCCAATCAAAACTTGGGATGGAAGATTGATATGCAAATAGGAGGATTTGTTGAAAGATGCTAATAAGTATTTCAAAGAGTTCTACTACTCTTATAAGAAATCAGTATCCATTTAACTCCTTTGATCACTTACTAAGAACAAATTATTTTATCTATAGGTTGATTCACTAATTAAGAACATAGAGGATTCTGAAATTGTAAAGGTGGATTTTCAATTGAACCCTAAAAAGGCACCATGGCCAGATGGATTTAATGGTCCTTTTCTTAGAAGGCATGGCCTGAGATAGGATCAATGGTGAAAGAAGCAGTCAAGGAATTTTTTTCATCAGGAATTCTATTGGAGGAAATCAATAAAACCTTCCTATGCTTAATTCCTTAATTAAATAATCTAGCTATCCTGGAGGATCACAAACCAATATCTTGCTTAAATTTCCTTTACAAAGTGATTGCAAAAATTATAGCTAACAAATTAAAACTAGTTATGGGATCTTTGGTTAGTGATAACCAAAGTTATTTTATGTAAGGTAGGCAAATAGAGGACAACATCTTTATAATGCAAAATCTGTTAAGAAGCCATTCTAGAAGGAATTCACTAAGGAATTGTTCCTTCAAGATTGATTTTAAAAAGGAATTTGATAGTGTGGAATGGAACTTCATTTTGTAACTCCTTGAACTGATGGGATTTCCTAGCAGGTTCACTAAATGGGTTAAAGCCTGTATTACTTCTCCAACCTATATTGCTTTGGTTAATGGAACCCCAATAAGCATTTTCCACAGAGAAAGAGGGCTTAGGTAGGAGGATCCCCTGTCACCTTATCTCTTCAATTTCTGAATGGAAGCTCTAACTTTAAGTTTTAACTACAACATTGGCAGGGAAACATAATTTAATTATCACAGCAAATGTAGGAAAGTCTCTTTAGTGAATTTATGCTTTGCAGATGATATATTCTTATTCTCTAAAGCTAATTATGGCTAAGTTGAACTCCTTATGTCTACTTTGAATCAATTAAGCTCCATGTCTGAATTGATAGTAAACTATTCTAGAAGTAATTTTGTTCTATTCAAAAGTGCAGATTAAATGGAGGAGGGAATTCCGTCTAAAATGGGAATGAGTAGGAAGGAAACCCTTTTATGCTATCAAGGCTTACCAATCACAACTAGAAGACTCCAGTTTAATGAATGCTACCACCTATTTAAAAAAAATTCAAAAGAGATGACTTTATGGACCAAAAGAGCCCTATCTTTTGGAGGAAATACTGCAATTAGTCAATTATGTCCTCAACTCCATACATATTTATTTGTCTTCTAATATGGTACTGGTAAGAGGAGCCATTAAATCAAAGAAAAAACTAATGAGGAATTTCTTATGAGGAGGTTGTGATTCTAACAGGGGACATGACAAAGTTAAATGGAGTGATGTTTGCAAACTAAAGGTGAAGGGAGGTGTAAGAGTTATAGCTACAAAAATCCCTAACAAAGCTCTCATGATAACAAAACTCTAGTCCATTCTGTAGGATAAGGAAAGGTTATGGGTTAAATGACACTGTAGTTATATTCTTAAAGAAAGGAGTATATGGGCTATTACCCACAAACCTTCACATTCTTGGTTTCTAGCATAACTACTGAAACTAAGGAAAATCTTGGAACCTTAAATATTTTGTCAAGTTGGTAGCGAGGAAAAGGCTAGTCTTTAAAATGATAATTGGTCAGGGAGTAGCTCCTTAATTAGGAATTAGATAGCCATTCAACATGGAGTCACCTTCAAATGCCAAGTTAAACTTTATCATAAGGGAAGGGTAGTGGATTAAGTTCCCAAGGGAGCTACAATTCTTAACTCCTAATTATTAGCCAAATATAATGTCCCCAGATAAATACATTTGGAATATCCACCCTAGAGGGCAATTTAGTAATAAGATGTACAAATAACGGTTGATATAGAGAAATGAAAGAGTAAATTGGCATCGAATAGTTTGAGATGAAGAGCTATTGCCCAACTCTTCTTTCATTTTAAGGTTCTAAACAAATTAAGCATAATGGATAGACTACCCTAACTGAGCGTTAATAATGAATGTGTTTTGTGCAGTTCATAAAGTGAAAATAGGGATATATATTCTTTTAATGTTAGTTCTCTATGAATAAATGGGATTGGATAAAAAATAAATGCCTATGGGTTTTAAACAGTTGCCAATTTTCAGGGATTATGCAATGGTTTTTGTTGTTTAGTCGGTATTGTTTTTAAATTAATTTTGAGTTATTGTTGAGTGTATGTGAAGAGAGATTTATATGCAAAATACGACTTTCTAATATACATTGATGACTTTTCTCCTATTTTCACTATGTACAGATTATGTTGAATTTTTTTATATTTAAGTGAACTCAATAGCACATGTCCCCTTTTCGCACTTTTCAGAATGCTTTCGAAACGTGAAGGATATTATATTTCTATGGGTCCATGCCCATTGTATCGAGTACATGTGAAAACATTGACAAGCGCTCTCAAAAGATGAGATGAGGGGGCTGGGAAGTAATTCAATGCATAAATGTATTTTTATTTTTAATCCTTACTTCAAAACATTTTTTATTTCATAAATTATTAAACTTTTCTTATCACTAATATAATATTGGGACTTACTAATATTATTCCAGAACTAAATTAGAAATTTTAATTCATGTACCCATAACCATTTCCAAGATAAACGTGTCTGTTAACTCTTAATCATTACTAACGTTAAATTCTAAAATTACATATTTATTTATAGAGTAAATGACATATTTTTTATATTTTAAGAAAATTTTAATAGTTTTATATCTTTTTTAAAAACTCCTCTTAAACTTTGGTAACATGGAACATGAATTAATTAAATATTATTTAGATAATAACTCAACTGTTAAATTTGACTCAAACTATTAATTTATTATAATTATCTTATAAAATTGACTCAAATTAATAATATATTATAACTATTTTAAATTACTAATCTAAATTAAATTTAATTAATTTGAGTCAAATTTTAAGGTGTAGTTAAATTATTATATTGGTAATTTTTATTAAAATATTTAAAAATTAAAAAAATTCTCTTAAAATTTTACTTTAGTTTATACAATCATGTATTTGATTTTCCACGTGAACTTGGTAGCTCTTTTACTACATTCTTGCTTCGATTCTGAACCAAGCAATCATGGGAATGAGATTTACCTGTCGAAATGTCAAACGAGCGTATTTTGGGCAGGCCAAGGATGGCTCATGACCCGTGTGGTAAGCTCCATGCTGCAGACATATTGCTATGAGCTCTTGCAACCAGAAGA
>JANQAP020000048.1:10517984-10529042 GCA_026874005.2 Erythroxylum coriaceum | reverse complement strand
TATATTTAATTAAAATATTATTATTAATTAATTAAAATATTATAATTAACTAATAATATAATTAAAATATTCATGGGAAGGGTTTTTTTGTAAATTTATGTGTGTGTTTTGTTTCTGTCTTCGTCTCCGTTTTCTTGTCCTCTAGTTTTGGAAGGAACAAAAATTTTATGTCTCTGTATCCGGAGTCGGGACAAAAATTGGTGAGGACAGCAAGCAAACAGGTCGGGGACAGAATTTTTCTGTCCCTGTCTTCTGTCCCCACCCATAGGGACAGCAACCAAACATAGGGTAATAAAACTCTCATCTAAACGATAAAAATGTGTTACATTCTATTCCTTTTTATTACTAAGCCTCCAACTAAACAGGATCTTAAAAGCAAGTTAAAATTTGAGAGTATATTTTGTAGGATCAAATCTTCTGTATTCATAAACCTGTACTAATTTTATTTCAAGAAATTCTATCTACATATTTTTTTAAATTCTACATATTTATGTAGATAAAATCGTCTACAACAAATTGGTAAATACTTATGGGTACAGACGATTGCTTTACATATTTTGTGCCGCTATACCGACGTCAGATATTGTTTATATCGGGCGCCAAGTTGACATGTTTAATATGAGAGCAAAATTATCGACGCCGGTTAGATGTCTCTTTTGGTTCTTATTATTGTTCTTATTGAATCTTGAACTATTAAAAATTTAAAATGGTTTATCACTTTTTCCTTTTGGAAATTGTATATATTCTTTCATTTTTAAAAGAATTATAAAATCTGGGTCACACCGAAAGACGAAAAATTTTGGGTATTGAAGTCCACAACTTGGATTTGGTTTCCTATCGCTCGTGCTTTTGCCTCCATCATCAATCCCCAACGCAATGAGTCTTTCCGCTGCCCTCAGATCTTCCAATCTCCTTGTCTCTTGGAAATCAGTAGTTTCTCTCTCTGTTATCTCTACACTACTTACTGTGTTTACATATGTACACATATATGAATAATATACAGATAAATGTGTTAATAATAAATAGTAGACTGGCAGGTTTCAACAAACCATAGCTGCATGTGTTGAGCTGAGCGGTAAAGGTCTACACTCGGGCAAGCTGTCAACTGTGAGAATATGTCCTGAGCTTGCTGGAAAAGGCAGGTTTTTCGATTCTCACTCCATCTCCATTCCCGCTTCTATTGATTTCGTCCAACACTCGCCTCTTTCTACTTCCCTATTCAAAGACGGCGTAAGGATTCGAACTGTCGAGCACTTGCTTTCCACTCTTGAGGCTATTGGCGTCGACAATTGCAGGATTCAGATTCATAATCATTCTGATTCTCATGATTATGATGTTGAGGTCAGTTCATCAATATTTTGTCTTAACTCCTTCAGTATAGTTTGACTTCTTTGATGGCAAAGTTTCTGGGTTTTGTTGTTGTTGATTAGGGCAGGTTCCAATTTTGGATGGATCGGCGAGGCAGTGGGCGGAAGCTATAGAAAAGGTTGGTTTAACTGCGGCTGCAGATGAGCACGGCCAAAATTGTGAAAAATTGGCTCCTTATTTGAATGAGCCTGTTTATGTGTGGAAAAATGATGCTTTTGTGGCTGCATTTCCATCGCCAAAAGTTCAAGTTACTTATGGGATTGACTTTCCTCAGGTATTGGTATTCTTTTTGGCGACGGATAATTGACTCGTTTCAAACACCAATTAATATCTTGATTGAGGAGTTAGTCATGAGGATTTAAGTTATATGATCACTGCAGGTAGTTTCAATAGACCATTGTGGCAAGGGGAGGGCCCTTGCTCCAAGTCTAGTAATTGGTTAGTCATGAGTATTTAAGTTATATGATCACTGCAGGTAGTTTCAATAGACCCTTGTGGCAAGGGGAGGGCCCTTGCTCCAAGTCTAGTAATTAGTTACCATCCTAACTCCTATGTGAAGGTCAGTGTTTATCCAGGACCAGCTATCTTACTAGCAATGATACAATTGGTGTAATTCTTGTTTCCCACATAATGACATTACAAGTAATACACTTTTCACCGAGCATTAATTAATACCAAACATGATACCCAAGAATAATACGAGAATATGGCTTAGTGTAAGAAAAGAGTGGCAATTGTGCCCATTATTTTTCACTAAATGCCAATTTGGTAACCTTAACTTGCATTTATATGACTAGGTGTTGAACAAATTATGAATTCCAGTCTTCCTAATTTCGCTTTAGAAAAGACATTAAAGTTAAGCCAAGAATATTTGTGTGAACTTGCCAATAGGACTCTATATTCATGGATCAACTAGTTGTATCAATTCTTATCTTCTTCTTATAGCATTATTCATTAATCTTCAAGGACTTAGGTTTCTACATGCATAAGTTGTGTTCTTTAATAGTATAAAAGAGGGTAATGAGCCTCTAACTAATCACTTGTCAGTCAATCTCAATTTGTTCCTTTATGTGTATAGGCTCCTACCATTGGCCGCCAGTGGGTTTTTGTAACTCCTCTCGAGGATTCTTGCTATGTTAAACAAATATCTTCATCAAGGACCTTTTGCTTATTTGAGGAGGTTTGCTCTTTCTTCATTGTAGTACTACTTTTATTCTTTGTTTGATGGCTGAATTTGTTGTTAATTGAAGAACTGGCTATTTTTTCCCCCTTCTTATCTTAGTAATGATTTTTCATGCACAATAAGTTTCTTTATACCAAAAGTAATTTTAGATTAGCAGTTGACTTGAATATAGACCTCCTTCCTGAATGAGGAATTTGATTTTTCATTTTCCTTCTATTTTCTTTGTGAAATGATAAGAGTAGGTGGTTTAGGAGCTATCTCAATCACTAATTATCACCCTTTCAATTTGTTGATATATTTATGAGATTCTAACTGAAATGAAAAAATTATTTCACATTAAAAAAATAAGTGTGATGCTCTTTTAGAAATTGCAATTTTCTACTCAATACACTTGTCAGTTAGCTGAGACTTTTCTTCTTGATGCTATTTTCAGATTAAGCTATTTGCAACAATCAATTCTACTAGTTTCTTGACTTGGTAATTAAATTAAAGTTGCGACATGCCCCTTTTACATTGTATAAGCAATATTTTTGTTCTCCTAAAAGTTTCATTCAGTGAGCAATTTATGTTTGTATTTAATTGTTAAATTATTAATAAAGAAGTTAAATGAGTGACATTGGCTAGATTACACTAAAATCACAGCCTTTGGTTGAGTCAATCAACTTTATTTTTGATAATAAGCTGAGTGCCTTAAGGCTTATATGCTAACATGCTTGCTATTAAAGAGGGAGGACAGTAATGTTCCAAGAAAAATGCTTTTGATTCATTATTAGTCCTTGCAACAACCCACAAGATGGTGAGCTTGGGTATTTCTTGTTAAAAACTTCGATAAATTATCAAACACTAAGTGTATAATTATTTTACCCTTTCTTATAACTTTGAAAATTATGGGTTAATCAACTGCTATGTAATCATACTTCTAGTATGTAGAAAGGAAGTGTGAGATTTGATAAAGGGTGTGAATGGCTTGTCACACACTAATTTATCACAAATTATACTTGTATATATTTCCTGTGTTAGAGGTAAGTACCTTGCTTAGATTGTTTAACCGTGCCAATAAGTCTTGTAAAGAACCAAGATCCTTGTTTGCTATTGGAGGTAGGTCTTCAACTTTTAATTGCATATTGAATTACCTTTAGTGAGTATAATGTTGTCCACTTAGACAAGCATAAGAATGAGTCCTTGTGATTTGTGATGGTAAAAGATTGTCTAGTATGATTGACAAAGTCTAACGATAAATTCTTCTATTGCGACGCAATGTTACAAACCAGGAGATTGTTTGAAGAATGTTACAAACCTCTTTGTTTGAAGTCATATTCCTAACCTCTTAATATCTGTAAGGGCCAATTAAAGTGAGTAGAAAGAGAGATGGCAAAGTGAATGACATGACATTTGTAATAAGGGAAAGGGTATTCTTATAGTCCAAGCAAAAAATCTGAGTGTAGACTTTTGCTACGAGGCAAGCCTCAAGACAAACAACATTGTTGTCAAGATCACTTGGTTGGAAGAGGCACAAGCTTGGATTTCCCATTGGAATTTTCGGTAGACATCTCTTTTAGCATAGCAATATGCTGTCTAGAATGAGTTATAGCTTTAGCATTGCCCTAGCGATAGACATAGAAGACAATTTGGATAAAAAAGCATTATCTAAAAGAGATAAAGAATGATAAGACACAAAATTGGAGATGGGATCAAGAGTATAAAAAGAGTACCTTTGGTTAGGAAAAAATGGACATCAAGATTAGATGATGACATATTTGATGAAATGAACAAACTTGTGGTATCATTGGAGTAAACGACAAATAGAACATCAGTTGGCACAATCGACTTTAGGAGGACATAAGGCCATCTATGATGAGAGTATGAGGCCATTTATTTTGTACTTAATTTGCGCAACGAAGAGGTAGAAGGCATTGGATGTGCAAAGCTAAAAGAGACTAAAGGAGTAGGGAGAGGAAGAACTAAATAAGGAGGGGATAGATAGGGACAAGAAGAGATATTGCAAGATGAAGTATGAGATTTTGCTTAAAGAAGGTAATGTTTGTAGAGGTACAGTAGTGGTGTAATGTTGGAGAATAAATAAGTAGAACTTTTGGAATTCTTGGGTAACGTAGGAAGATACGCTTTTTGAATTTTGGTGATAGTTTGGTGGAATCCATACCAAAGAGATGAACACACACAACAAACTAGTGGAGACGGAGGTAGTACGGAGTTGTATTAGGAAATATGATAGATTGATATCGGGAAATATGATAGATTGAAGAGTACACTTGTAAGATTGTAGAAGGCATGCTTTTGATTAAATAAATATTAGTAAAAATAGCATAATTCAAATGAATTAAAAGGTCAAGCATATTATAGAGAGTGTGAGCTATCTCAAGTAAATATTGATGCTTGCATGTGGCCAATCCATTCTAGTAGAGTAAATGAGGGTAAGAATTTTGATACTAAATGCCATAAGCAAAAAAGAGAAATTGGAAAGCAATATGACATTATCAATATGTGAAATTTTAAGGGAATATCAAATTCAGTTTTTATGTAATGGTAATTTCTTTGAAACATAGTAGATAGATCAATTTAAGTCTTTACAAAATTAAAGTGAGGCGACAATGATCACATATAAAGATGAAAATATTAAAACCTAGTTAGAGGTAATTACTAGGATCTCTAATCTTAGAGTGAACAATGATCAACATTAGAAAATGAAGAAGCCACTCATTGTCACTACAAGGGAAGGGGAGTTAATGATGCTTCCCTAGGTGATGACTCACTTTCTATCAAAGACAAATTAGATATACTAGGAACTATTACAAAGTGCATAACAATTGATATCTATAATGATTACGCACAAAGAGATGGGAAATGGACATCACAAAGGTTGTTGGTGGTGTTGTAGGCCTGTATAAGTAGCATAGCCCTTATATTCATATCTAATACTAATCATTTGTTTGGTCTTCAGATCTTGCACATATTGAATATATGATTTAATTGTAATCAATTAGGCCAAAATTAATGTGATTTAGCTTCCTAGAATAGCTCTTTCTATGATTCTTTTCTTATTTAGGTGCCCATGTAGCTGTAATTCTATACATTTGTACTCTTGCATATATATACAATAGAGAATTCTTAAAATTCACATTCATATGGTATCAGAGCAAGAACTTATTCCTAGTAACCCTAGCCACCAATAAACCGACATAAAAACTTAAACACTAGCCTCTTGCTCGAAACTTGATGACAAACGTCATTTCTAGAGTGATTATTGTGATAGGCCACATCACACTCATGAGACTAGCTTTAAGTTGCTTAGAAGACCAACAAATTGGAAGGGCTCTCATGAAGGTTGGTTTAATCGTTCTATTGCATATGATATGAGCTTGATTTACCTCAACAAGTAGAATATTGATCAACTCTTGAAGCTGCTGAAATCCAACTCAAGTTATTTGATTACTCCTAATGCTTTCGTTGCTGAAGTAGGTTGTATTTCATAGGCACTATCTTGTTATTCACCAAATTATTCTACTCCTTGGATCATAGATTCACGAGCCTTTGATCACATGACAAGCTCTTCTAATTCATTCCGTATTTATTACCCATATTTAAATCATGATATAATTTACATAGCAAATGGCTCTTGTTTCCCAATAGTCGAAATTACATAACTACTTAATATTTTATTTGAATAAAACTATACGTCATTAAATGAAAGCGTAATATCACTAACTTCTTAATGTTTTAAGTGATATTTTAGGTATAATGAGCTAAATGTTAACACAATTTGTGTTAAAAGTTGGGTTTAGATTTAAGAGTGCTACATACATTTGCATATCATTAATGAGGAAATACATTTTAAAATTAAAATCTTGAGATGTACTTATTGGTATGATTAATTAATTGAATATTTTGATTTGCAGCCGCCCCTCAACTTCAAACCAAACATTAAACTTGTGTAGCTGTCCTCATGATTTTGTTCAGTGAATTGTTGGAAAGTAAATACAAAGTTGAATTAATTAATTTGAATTTAGTAATAACCTTCCATTGAAACATGTGATTATATGAATAATTAATTAATTAGGAATTTTAATTCAATTGATTAGGAATTTGTAGGAAAATTCATTGAGCTAATAATTATAGTTAAGAATTTCTATTCAATTAATTACGAATTTTAATTTTACTTAAATAATTTATTAATTATTATAAGAGAGAATTGATAAATCCAAATTCATTAACTATAGAAAATTTTGCTGTACACGAATGATTATTTAAATCATTTTACAAGAAATGGTACAATTTTACAAAATTAAGATAATATCATGACGGATAGACGAAGTTTGGATATTGGATACTGAAGAGTGGAGACTGAGAGAACATCTAATTGTACTTGTTGGTAGGATCGTCAATAGTTTGGATCAAATCATCTATATTTAAAAACATTATATTTAGTAATATAATATGAAAATAAAAATAATATTTAGTAATGTAATATTAAATTAAAAGAAAATTAAATATACCTTCATCCTTATATATTTGATTAAAATAACTTTCAATTGGTCGATTAATTTCACTGGTCCCCTCCACATTAATATCTGTGGTTGTAGGAAAATAAAAAATGCAATATTAGGTAAGATAATATAAAAATAGATAAAATTAATATATTAAAAAGAAAAGAATTTACCATCAATATCTTCATTATTTAACCAACTCTGAGCACACATAAGGGCTTTCACAGTGCGATAAAGAAGTCGATCACAATGAGGAGTAATGACCCGATCACTATTACTAAATGCAGACTTTGAAGCAATTGTGGATGATGGAATAGCTAACAAATCTCGTGCAATGACTTGCAAGATCGGATAATTATGTCCAGACATCGTCTATCATGACAATATATCGAACTGCTCACCTTCGGCTTCAGGAACACAATCTTCTGAAAAATATTTATTTAACTTCATCATATTGTAAGAAATCCTAGCCTTTTTCTCTTTAAAAAAATTTGAAAGAGAATTTGTCAATAATGAGTCAAAAGAAAAGGTCGAACTTGAAACTGAAGTCGGAGTTGAATTGCCTGCAGCACTACTAAGATCCCGATCATGAGTTTGTTGCATTCTTACTTGATAATCATTAAACAATTGATACCATAATTGTTTCATGGTCTATACACTCTCTTGAGCTTAACCATTGTACAATGCATTATAAATATATTCAACCTCGTCTATTTTGTATCTCGGGTCCAATACATATAATACTGCAATAATATAATTAAACTTTTCCGCCATCCGCTCTACCATGGTCTGAATAATTGCATTGGAGTCAAACATCTACAATGATAAAACATGCTTTATGTTGGACATAGTGCTAAAGATACAGAGCGAAGTTGGATATTTTGCTCCTGAAAATAATTCACTCCATTTATTGAATAATTTTAACTCCATACAAAGTTCTCTAGCCAATTCCCATTGATTTTTTGATGGTATGTAGGTATATTGAGAATCTCTTTCGACTAGTATAATAAACAGTTGAGCATATGGGATTGTCAACTCCAACATCTTAAAGGTTGAGTTCTATCTGGTTGGACAATCCAAAACCAACTTTGAATTCGAAATGCATAAAATTTGGGCACTATCTTCAAAAGTTTCAACTCTTTTAGGAGTTGAACTTCAATATAAAACACTATTCTGAATACACTCTATTACTTCCTTTATCGTCTCCAACCCATCTTTCACAATCAAGTTAAAAATATGCGCAAAACAACGCGTATGAAATAACTTACCTCCAACCAATATGCTCCCAACCTGCATCTTACCCTTCAGCTTCTCAATTATAGCATCATTCGTGCTACAATTGTCGACTGTAATGGAGGATACTTTGTTGTCGATGTTCAAATTTGTCAAACAGTCTTTCAATATGTTTGCCAATTTTTCACTTATATGCGGTGTTGGCACATAAATGAACTTATCATGAAAAAGCATATCAACATGAATCATAAATTCATAAAATAATGAAAAAAGTAAATAATAACAATATTAAAGAATATAAATTACCTCAAAAGTCTATTGCATAACTTACAATCATTATCAATATAATGTGCTGTCACCATCATGTAACCCTTCTTTTGGTTATCGGCTGTTAACATGTCTGTTGTTCTGGCAATTCGTCGTTGAACACTCGACAATGCTCTTAATGTTTCTCTCTTCTTGTCCTCATAAATTTTGAATATATCATTCCTCAATGTACTCCGACTTGGAACCTTGAAAGTTGGTTTGAGTGAATTAAGAAATATCCTGAATCTTTTGCTTTTAACCATAGACAATAGTTTTTCATCTTCAATAATCATATTAGCCATCAAAATCCTTAATCTATTGTTGTCAAAAGTTGTTACGATCATTTCATTATTCCTTTCATAAGGTTATGGGTCAAAAATGTTTAACCTCCTAAAACCATCTTTCTTCTAGTATATGATTCCATATGTCTCTTTAAATGAGACGTTCCACCTTTCGAACTACTCGAATACAACTTTTGACAATAATTGCAATCTGCATTTTCAATTTTGTCGATCGATATAGTCTGCTTAAAGTGATTTTAATCTTCACTTTTATGTTGAGTAACTTGAGTTCTAATTGAATTTCTATCCTCACTTGGTGTTGGAATAAAAATTTCCACTTCTACCTCTGGTACTGGATTAGAATTCTCAACTAAAAGAATATGCTCATCCATTTGACATAAAAAATATAAATACTTGAGGTTAGAAATAATTGACATATAATAATGCTCATCCAAGTAAATGTAAACTTTGTTCTTTTTGGTTCACTTTCCAATAAAACAGGAAGCACAACATATAACAACATCATTGGTTTCTACACAAATAATCAAAGTTCAACAACATCGATCCTCTACATGTACTGTATTTGTCCAAACTTTGAAGTCAATCTTCTATATTCTTGCATCAACATAAGTCCATGCAAAAAGCATCAAGCAACACATCCTAATACAAGATTGAGAGAGAGAGATGTTGTGCTTGTGCATGTCCATTAATAGTTGGGAACTTTTGTTTGGCTTCTTATGGACATATCTCAAGGTGGTGGATGAACTGCCTTTGCTTTTACTATGATATTTACACATTCTTAGAAAGAATGTACATTTATAACTCTCTAAATTAACTCTACCATTAAGAATATATATATTTAAGAGATGACATTCCCAAGGGAAGCTTATTAGCTTGCGGGATGCACGGGAAAGGTTTGGGTGTTCTTCAATGTGCACTCTTTAGATTGATAGATCTTCTCTTGCAAATGGAGAAAAAGGAGCTTTTCTTTATCTTCGTGAGGGTTTCTGCGGATGAACAAAGAAAAAAGACAAATTCCCAAGAAGGAACTACTAAAGAAAACAATGAGCCAAATCAAACTGAATCGAACAAGATTGTTGAATGGTCTGAAACCTGATTACCCATGTTGTTTTAACAAAACACCACCTTTTTAACGTTAGCATATTTTTCCATTAATTCAAATTGAGTTTGAGTCAGCTTGCCATCCCTATAAAGAAAGTAAATCATCATCGTATCCTTATGATTCTTAAATCGTCAAGTGCAAACCAAGTCTTAGCTAGGCCTAGAAAATAATTTAAAAGTACATACAAAAACTGGTTACCAACATAAATACAGTAGTGTCATATACAAGCTTAAAGAACAATGGATTAGCCTCAAAAGACAAGGAAAGAACACTTTGAAAGAGAGGCCAAAATGAACAAGTTTTTCACTATTATGTCCTTGACATTGTGTGAAGATTAGATGTGTAGAAGTTGTAGAAATAGTAAGGCATAAAATATGTTGCTTCTCACCTTTGTTATTTGAGAGAGTAACAGGTCAGGAACAGAGACACGTTGAATCTGTGAATATCAGTTAAATTGAACCTGTTACGTAATTTTAAGTCGTTAGAATCATATTGTATATATATATGCATGAAATCTTTATATGGAAGTCCTATATGGTTCTGAAATGCAAGTTTCAGACACCTAAGCATGCATGGTCCGAAGTCATTAAGAGCATATCCCAATTCGATCTACTCTTGATCCTCTCATTTAAACCAAAAAAGTTCAGGATCTAATAGATTAATTTTACATGTGATCTAATAAAGAAGCAATACGACTAACAATCAAGAGTGGGGCATTTCATCAAATACTATACATGCATTATTCCATAGTCCCATTATTAACATACAAAGTTCTCAAATTAGCCAAATCAATTATCAAAACAATCAACTACTAATAAAAAACCAAAATTGAGAAGAGAGAATGAGAGATTACCTTATTAAATATGTTGGACCGTTGGTTGTTTTGAGTGTTGGTGACTTTACACGACCGATGATAAAGGACAGATGACACGAAGAAGAAGAAGAAAGAAGGAAGAACGTGACTGGGTGACACGAAGAAGAAGAAGAATGGATGAAGAACAGGACAGTAACGCGAAGAAAAGTCAAGTGATTGAAGTGAAAAACCAGAGGGGCGCATGTGAG
>JANQAP020000048.1:10505488-10517884 GCA_026874005.2 Erythroxylum coriaceum | reverse complement strand
TAGCCCTTTTCTCTTTCAAAAAATTTGAAAGAGAATCTGTCAATAATGGGTCAGAAGAAAAGGTCAAACTTGAAACTGAAGTTAGAGTTGAACTGCCTACATTACTAAGATCCCAATCATGAGTTTGTTGCATTCTAACTTGATAATCATTAAACAAGTGATATCATAATTGCTTCATGGTATGTACATGCTCTTGAGCTTCACCACTATGCAATGCATTATAAATATATTCAACCATGTCCATCTCGATTCAACGCATATAATACTACAACAATATCTCCAAACTTAGATCAATAAGAATTAAACTTCTCTGCCATCTGCTCCACTATAGTCCGAATAACTGCATTGGAGTCAAACATTCATTATGATAAAGCATGTTTTATGTTGGACATAGTGCTAAAGATACAGTGCGAAGTTGGATATTTTATTCTTGAGAACAATTTAGTCCAATTATTGAATAATTTCAACTTCATACAAAGTTCTCTAGCCAAGTCCCATTGATTTTCTGATGGTTGGCAGGAATACTGAGAATACCTTTCGGCTAGTCTAATAAACAACTGAGCATATGGGATTGTTGACTCTAACATCTTAAAGGTTTAGTTGGATAATCCAAAACCAACTTCTTTGAATTCGAATGCATAAAATTTGTGCATCATCTTCAAAAATTTCAACTCTTTTAGGAGTTGCACTCCAATATAAAACACTATTCCGAATACACTCTATTGCTTCCTTTATCGTCTCCAACCCATCCTTCACAATCAAGTTAAGAATATGCACAAAACAACACATATGAAATAACTTACTTCTAACTAATAAGCTCCCAACTCTCATCTTACCCTTCAACTTCTCAATCATAGCATCATTTGTGCTACAATTGTCGACTGTGATGGAGGATATTTTGTTGTCGATATTCAAATTCATCAAATAGTCTTTCAACACATTTGCCAAATTTTCACTTGTATATAGTGTCGACACATAAATGAACCTATCATGTACAAATATTACCAACAGGAATCATAAATTCATAAAATGATGAAAAAATAAATTGTAACAATATTAAAGAATATAAATTACCTCAAAAGTCTATTGCATAACTTCCAATCATCATCAATATAATGTGATGTCACCGTCATGTAACCCTTCTTTTGGTTATTGACTATCCACATGTTCGTTGTTATGACAATTCGTCTTTAAACACTCAACAATGCTCTTAATGTTTCTTTCTTCTTGTCCTTATAAATTTTGAAAATATCATTTCTCAATGTATTCCAACTTGGCACCTTGAAATTTGGTTGGAGTGAATTAAGAAAAATGGTTGTTCATCTCCAATAATCATATTAGCCATCAAAATCCTTGATCTATTGTTATCAAAAGTTGTTATGGTCATTTCATTCTTCCCTTTCATAAGGTTAGGGGTCAAAAATATTTAACCTCCTAAAACCATCTTCCTTCTAGTACATGATTCCATATGTCTCTTTAAATGAGACGTTCCACCTTTCGAACCACTCGAATACAAATTTTGACAATAATTGCAATATGCCTTTCCAATTCCATCGGTCGATATAGTCTTCTTAAAATGATTCCAAACTTCATTTTTATGTTGAGTAACTTGAGTTCTAATTGAACTTCTATCCTCACTTGATGTCGGAATAGAAGTTTCCACTTCTATCTCTGGTGCTGGATTAGAACTCTTAATTGAAAGAATATGCTCATCCATCTGACCAAAAACGTATAAATACTTAAGGTTAGAAATAATCAACATATAATAATGAGCTCACTTTCTCTCAAGTTATCGTATATGATAGGGTAAGTTAAGGATATATTTGGACATGACACATTCTTAATCAATTCCATCATTATATCAGGCCAAAGATTAAAAAAAAGTTCAATTCTTTAAACTACATTATTGTTTATTCCAAACATAATGATTCATTTCATTTGGATTCCAAAATTAATTGGTTCAAATGCCAACTTATTTACTAAGTAAATGCATGAAAGAAGGGGTCAATTTCCAATATAATAAAGATAAAATAATGAAAGAAAGAAGGCGACAATTTTCTAACATAACTTTCGATGCATCTCAAAGCTTAAGCAACAGCCAATAATGAGCTCACTTTCTCTCAAATTAGTTCACTCGTAATGTACCAATGCTAATAGCTATCAACAACAACTAACTGACCCCTTCAATATGTTCAAACCCATAATGATATTGTTTTATGCATAAACCAAAATAAACATGCCCTAGTCACAACTGGCAATGCAAAAAAGCTTTAAATCTAAGACACAAAGAGAGGTCACAAACTCACATAAAGAAGGAAAAACATTAGTGAACATTTAGTAACCTATCCTTAATCATTTTCTTCTAGAGTGCCTTGCCTTGCCTTATTATTTACATTAACACAACCTCGTGAGTTCAATTTATTCCTTTATAGTTGACACATATATACAAATTGTATATTACTTTTCATCCTTGTCAATAATTAATATAACAACGAAATCTTTATAATTGATATTAGAGTAGTGCTCTAAAGGCAATCACCTTTAGCACTTTTGTAGAAACTTTATTTTGATTAATAAAACGAAAGGCAATTTTTCATTAATTTGATATTTGTTTATATATAAATTGATGTCGATCTTAAATCGAATTAATGAAGTCCATGATACAAAACATAGCATGAAGGAAATCATGATGAAATAATGATAATGAGATTCCTATCATGTGCAATTATATTAGTATCTAAATAAATAATCCCTAGTCATAGGACTAATAAGATAAGACATTATTAATCCAGAAAGACTAGCACATGTTATACTCCTTGAATTTGATCAAGTAGTGAATCTCACAAATTGTAAGTATGAGATGTTTAGAGTTAACATGTAGATGCTTACTAAGAGTAGTAAGTACATTGGAAAACCCTTTATAAGATTATCTTATGGATGATCTATCAATTGTCAATGATCAATCTCATCATAGCAATGGTGCAAATATCCTTAGACTTAAGGTACTCAAGGATATCTTGGATATTAATCCTGTGCTTTGACATTATTCCTTGTTACCTCAAGACGAGGTCACTCTTAGGGTGGTGATTGGGTACAGTTATTAGTATTCGAAGGTAATTGGGTAGCCGATAAAAGATTCACTACTCCTGATAGAAGGAAATGATACCCGCGGCCTCTTGTCGGGGTCATTACTCAGGAGTCTTTGGCCAGAGCAGTTATATGTCATGAAGAGAGTCTTCAATGACACATAGAGTAATGAGATCCCAGGGCAAGAACTAACATTACTTGGACTAGATATGACGTAGTCAATCTAGTAGGAGTTGACACATAGCCCATACTCCAAACCAAGTGGTGTATAATATGGTGAAAGGACGAATTGCACGGTAATTATCTATGGAAAGGTTCATAAGTTGGATAATTAACTATCGAAGGGTTCGTCTGTTAATCCGCTTATATTCCGGTAAATTGACATCATGAAACTCTTTATGATTTACTTGAATTAAGAGTTAATTCAAGTGCCAAAAATAACCAAGAACCTAAGAGTCACACGCATAAAAGATCGGATGAAAAACATAGTGTGTATGACTGGATTTAAGTAGGATCGTGACCGAAGGCGATGTTAAGAGGCCACGATCGTGACCGAAGGCATGACTTAGGTATATAAGTGAGTTATTCACTTATATATACGGAGTCTAACTGGTACTTAAAAGATAAGGGCTTTAGAAGAGTTCTAAAGTTAGAGAGAGGTGTCTTGAGTCTTGTTTATGCAATTTATGCAATTGTTGCATGAATTAAAGTGCATGCAACAAAAGTCTTGATCTTTCTTTTCATTTTGAGCATCTACTTGAACTTATCTAGTTTGGTGCTCAAATCATCTTTACACATTTTTTTTGAAAAATTAAATAAATTAGTAATGGTAATAATGTTCAGTACAAACACGATCCTTTAACAAGGAAACAAAAAGCAATCAAACGTCGACATAGCCAATAAAAAACCCAACAATCAAATGACATCGTAGTCAAGAGTAGAAAACTCAACAAAAGATAAACTATGGGAAGGGTAACTAATTCGGGGCTTCCCCCAATCGCATCTAAGAGTTACCCTAAATGTACTCCCTCAAAAGCGCCTCCAACAAGTTCCAAATTACGTTCGAGAGATCTTCAGCTGATTATGGAGGTAAGAAATTTCTGGGTTGCTCTTGAATTCTTCTTTTCACGTTCTTTCTTAATCCCGCTTCTCTGAGTAGAGCAATACGAAGGGACTTCCATAGTTGAAATCTTTTAGGTCACGATTATAACTTTAAGATGCCTCCTGAAGGAGAGATCTGAAAAGGTAAGTGTTTCCTTTTAGATTTCAGCAAGTGTTATGCGTATGGTTATACAGGCAAAATGTAGTTGGGAGTTCTTGGTGATTCGTTAGATTCTGCAAAAAGTAACTAGTCTCTCACTGCATTTTTCTCCCATTTTGTTAATGATCAGTTGTTCTCTGATACTTTTACAGATGATATCAGTGATTGTATGCATGCCTCTTTCCCTGTTTAAAAACCTTCTGTTATTTCTCTCCCTCCAGATCTCCTGAATGCATGTAGTAATAGCGACCATGTACACTTCCTTGTCATGCTTGGAAGCATGGTTCAATATAATCTCCTGGATTATACTTTTAGGCTTCTATGGTTATTTATGAGGAAACATAGGGAAGATATGTGACCCCATACTCTGTTAGGAAAATCACAATTGAAGAATAGGTGATCTCTGTCTTCTTCCTCTAAGTTGCAGAAGATGCATCTTTTAGAGGAAGAGAGGAATTTTAGTCTAGTCATAGTACTAAGTCGATCCTTTAATGCTAACCAGCTTAGGAAGCTAGCATTAGGTTTGATAGAATTGTTCCAGATTAGTTTACACTAACCAATAGTAGTGTTTGTCCCGTATTTGAGCTGTTTAATTCTATTTGTGATGTCCGAGACAGCTACGCCTTTCCATAGAAATGTATCCTCTCCTCTATTGAATCTGATCTGTGGTAACGACAGAGATCTTATCTCCTCTTGGGAGAGGTTTCAGTTGCCATCTACAACCAGTTCTTGGATTTTAGCCTTTTAAGAGAATCTATCCAACATTTCCCTAGCTATCAGATTGTGAATTAGGGCTCCTTGCCCTGTCCAATTGTCGTACCATAGTGAAATCTAATCCCCCGCCCCTATCCTACAAGTGATCTGACTTTGAACTTATTCCCCCAATTTAAGAACTTGGTTGAAGAACCATGAGTAGCTGGCTTTCGGCTTAATGGCCCATAGACTACCACCATTTAAGATATAGATGTGAACCCATTTAACCCATAGTAATTCCTTTTCACATAAAATTCTCCACACCCTTTTCAGTAGTAAGCATTTGTTGCTTCTTCCAGTTGACTCCAATCCCAATCCTCCTTATGCTTTTGGTTGACATATGTGACCCCAACTGACCTTAGCCATTCCTCTTTCTCCTTTCCCTTTACTCCAAAGGAAATGTTTCATCATTTTTTCCACTATTTTGACTAGCCTATTAGAGATAAAAAATGTGGGAACACCAGTAAGTGTTCATAGACATAATAACATATTTTAGTAGCTAAAGTTTGCCCCTATAGGATAGCGACTTATTTGTCCATGAACTTAACCTCTTTTGTATCTTCTCTATTAGTGGTAGACATTCTCTAAACCGTAGTCATCTCGATGAGATAGGTAGACCCAAATAAGTGATAGGAAAGTCCTGATTACCCATTCTAGTTGCATTAAAAATGTCATTAACCAGACGAGCATCACTGTTTGATAAGATAAAAAAGCTTTTTTGAAGATTGATGATAAGATAAAAAAGCTTTTTTAATGATTGATGCTCAGTCCCGATATCTCCTTGAATTTTTGTAAGGTATCCATAAGAACTGTAACTGAAGGGGGATCAGCCTTACTAAAACGGATTAGATCATCTGCAAAACATAAACTCGTTAGAGAAAGCAGTTTACATTTGGAATGGAACTTGAAGTCCGAGTTTAAAGAGATCTTATATATCAGCATAAGAGTAAGAACTTCCATACAAATAAGGAATAGGTAGGGGGAAAGAGGATCCCCTTGCCTAAGTCCTCTTCTGCTTTTAAAAATCTCAGTAGGAAATCATTAATCAAAACTCCAAAGGAGACCGTAGAGATACATTCTTTAATCCAATGTGTAAATTTCTGAGGGAACCCCATAATACCCATAGTCTGCAGTAAGAAATCCCAATTGACACTGTCAAAGGCTTTCCGAAGATTCACTTTTAAAGTGCAGTTCTTAGGAGATCCTAGTATATCCTTTCAAGAGTTCCTACAATAATAGAATATTATTGCCAATATTTTGGTTACTCAAGAAAGCTCCTTAATTTTCACTGATGATTTAGTGAAGGACCGTTTTGAGTCTATTTGCTAGGATTTTGGCAATAATCTTATAACAGAAATTAGTGTATGAGATAGGCCTGAAGTCATTCCAAGTAGAAGTGTTATGTGTTTTCGAGATCAAACACAAAAAGATCTTGTTGATCTCTTTTAGGAGTACTCCATTATTGAAGAATTCATGGATTGAAGAATTCATGGACTTCTTCTTTCATCATCTTCCCTATTAAATTCCAAGTTTTCTGATAAAAGAATCCATTCAAGCCATCCGATCCTGGGGCTTTAGAGCCTTTCATTTTGAATACCACCGCTTCTATTTCCCGATTCGTGATCTGTCTAATTAAGAGATTAGTCTGATCTTCAGGAATTTTTTCAGAGATGAACAACCTGAGTTCTGCACTGCTAGTGCAAGCATTTCCTTCAATACCAAGGAGCGTTTGGAAGTGTGACAAGGCATCTTGAGCAATTTCAGTTTGCTCATATAATATTCTCCCTGATTCTGTTTTGATAGAAGTAATTCTATTCGTATTTCTCCTTGCCTTAATGGTATTAAAAAAGAAACTTGTGCATTGGTCTCCGTTTTTGATCCAATTGACTCTGGATCGTTGTCTTAACAAAGAGTAATGTTTGTCTACTGCTTGCAAATAGAGCTTCAGGGTCTCCTTCTTCTCCTTCGCAGTAAAATCATTAGTTGGGTTGTTAGCAAGTGAATTCTGATCAGTGATAGTCGAGATCTAGCATCTACTATTACTTGTTCTGTGCTCCCACTCCTTATGCCATTTAATCTCTTCAGTTCCTGCTTTATCGCTTTAAGCTTTTGCATGCAAATGAATTGTTTAGTGCCTGAGGCTTCAAATTCCAAACCTTTAATAATAGCTTCTTGGAATCCTTCCATTAAGAACAAAAAATTATTGAACCTGAAAGGGTATCTTAGAAAGGCCTTTTTGAAAAGGTTGTCCACCTTGATAGAGGAGTGGTCCGAAAAACAAGGATCCAAAAACATAGCTTGACTGTTAGGAAAAGTAGTTAGCCACTCGACATTAACCATGGCCCTATCCAGTTTCTTTTAATTAGCCAATTGGAAATCTGTTTGTTACTCCAAGTGAATCTGTGTCCCTCGTATTTTAAGTCAGAAATTTCCACATCTTTTGTGCATTCCAACAAATCCGTACTGTAATTGTGGGAGTTACAGTTCCCTTTTGCTTTCGATTGATAAATAGTGAAGTTGTCACTTATGATCCATGGGCCATTAGCAGTTCCCTTTAATCTTCTCAATACATTCCATAGGTCCCTTCTTTGAAAGGTGGTATTGTGTCCATAGACAAAAGTACATCATTGAAATGTTTTTAGTTTTGAAAGTTGTTTTAGTATGCATGAATTGCTCTCCTGCTTCCAAGACTTCCATCTCTACTTGTTCCTCATCGTAGACTAGGATGATTCTCCCATAATCATGGAATTGATGATTGGATTTAACACACCATTGGCTTCCAAAACAACCAAATTTATTCAAGTTTTCGAGTCTAATTTTAGTTTCTAAAAGATATAGAAATTTAGGCTTCTCTTGTCGAATACACTCCTTCAAGGCATTGAGCTTTGAAGGATTGTTTATTCCTCTAACATTCCATACTAGAAAAGTCATGTAATACTAGCTTTACCTTTCGAGCCTTTCCTACTGCTCCGAATGCTCTTTCTAGTTTGAACTAGTTGGAAAATTTCCTCCTACTTTTCCACCTCGATAATGGATATTGGTTGTTGTGAAAGATTAGTTACATTCTGCTTTTGGCTTCAGGGGAACTTCTTTGTTCTCCTTTATTAGAATTACTAATAATCTAATCATCTATCCCATCCGAAATGCGTAAATCTGTCTTATTAGTAGATGCCTTCAGTTTTAACTGCTGATACTCTACAATATGTTTAGCTAGATCATCCTTTGACTCTCTTCTTCATCTTTGTGTGCTTTTAGGTGATCAAGACTGTCAGATCCTCTACAAAGGTTTGGTGTTTGCAACAATCCAAATAAGGAGAAGAAACAACAAAAGAGGAGAAACAAAAGGTAAAAAGTTTTATATTTCATGTTTTTATATATGTCTATACATGCATGTGTGATTATGACCTTTTCGGGTTGTCATGGTGTCGGAATTATGATCCCTATACTTCTGCTGCATTCTCATGCATGTGTTCATGGCGAACCCAATAATTGACACACATATATAAATTGTATATTACTTTACTCCTCCCAGTTTCCTAAAATCCCAACAAAACATCACTCAACTCAACTGGTCATTCCATACATATATATTACTTACACACATAACTCAAAAGCATGTTGATCACACATACCTTAATCAACCGGATAAGCATAAGCTTTTCCATTCAATCTTCTCATGCTTTAATTACCACAATATATTTTTCTTATAGATATAAGACAATTTATTAGTTTGAATTAATATATAGGTTAATGAGGTTAGGAAAGTGAATAAATTGAATAAATTAAATATATTGGTTGATGAGGTTAGGAACGTGTATATATATAACTATATATCCCCCATAGTATAAGGAACACAATGTCAGACAAGTTAGACATGTTGAAGACTTGAAATGCTTTCAGTATAAATCAATGATGGAAAAAATAATAGTTTACTTCAAATCAGTTTTAAATACAGATGGAAATTTATTTTATTAGTAATGAAGAGTGTTTTTATGTTTTAGCCCAAGCCCAAGCCCGGTCCGACCTCCTTGGCCCATGGCCCATCCCGATATGGCTCGAGCCAAATTTAGCCAGCCCGTGCCCTGTTTTGACTAGGTCAAACCTATTGATCACGGGTCGAGAGGGCAATTTTTGACATCCTTATTTATCTGAAATATCTAACAAGTTATTTTTAATTTAATAATTTTTATTATTAAAAATCAATATATTAATTAATTAATTAATCAATCAGTTTTTATAATTTAATTAAAATTTATAAATCAAATAAATGAAATTTTATTTAATAATTCATTTTTCTATTTAAAATTTAAAATTTTCAATAAATAAAAAATCAGGTTTTAAATTCTTAAATTTTATTCGCATTTATCATCCACAAAGATTTTAACTGTCAGAACTCAAAACCTTCGTTTCCAGACATACTAAAACGAGATTAAAAAGTAGATTTGCAGTCGTTGCTTCCAATCCTTACCATGCAAATCTTTTAAACAAAATTGTTTTTCATTTTCATGTATGATGATTATTATGAGCGAAAAGCCAATGAATTTTCTTCCTATTTTTTACAATAAACCATAAAGACGGTGAAAACAGAAAGTAGCACTACAACAAACGGGTTATTTGGTGATGAACTTATTGGCAACGAAACCATTTTCGTCGCCAAAACGGAACATTTCGCGACGCAAAAAATAAGTCATCACTAAAACTTAACATTTATCGACGTAAAAATATAGCGTCGCAGAAAGAAATTATTTAACGACAAATATAATTAATAGTCATAAAATGGCAAATATTTGGTGACGTTTAACGCTATTCGTTGCGAAAAACCATCTTTTGCAACGAATTATGTCAATCGTCACTAAATATGTTGAACATTTCACGACGATATGCATTAGCGTCACTAAAAGCCCTTATTTGGCGACCAAAATTCTTTTTAGTCGTAAAAACTTTAGTATTTTGCGACAAATTTTCTAAGCGTCATGAAATGTCCAGTATTTAGCAACGATAGTTTTGTAATCGTCGCAAAATGTCCGACATACAGTGACGAATTACGTAAAACGTAGTTGAATGTTTGCAATTGGTGATGATTTTGTAAATCGTCGCTAAATGATTTACATATGCAAAAATTTTAAAGCTAAGTTTTTTATAATCTATCATAGTTAATTAAGATATGTTTTATTCGAGATTTTATTTGAATGTTTAGAACGTATTATTAAAAAAAAGTGAACATAATTTTAAGTGTTTAAACACTTAAAATTAATTAATTATCATTAGTATTTACAAAATTTGCAAAATAAGTTATAAAAAACTTAATTAATTTTGTGAATATAATAATATGATATAGTAGAAAAATACAGTTATAGAACAATACAGTACGAAATTATTCCTAGAAGTTTCCCAAATCATATAGTTATAGAACTAGAACAATAACAATCCACAGTCAATAGGTCGCAAGTTGACCTCTAAGTAGTAGATATGTTGTTTGACAAAGTATTACAAATACAACAATAAATAAACTTTAAAGCTGAGTTCAGATGATTAACTCGCTAACTGACAATGATATATTTATTTTTTTGGATTTCAAATAACATGTGAGTTGGTAAAGGTAAATGAGTCCTCGATGTCTGGATTCCCCAAAAGGGTCCTTGCACGTTCGAACACACCAATTGAAATAGTAAAACTTGTTCCCTCAATTGTACGATTTTTCACACCCTCTTGCAACAGCTTTTTCGCTATAGCTAAATTTGTAGAGGATGGAGTGAATAAGTCGCTAGATTTAGTACCTAAAACACAATCAGTATAGAAGTTAGATATTGTCATATTAGTAAACCATGAAATGAAATAAAATTAGAGTGACATACGTGTATGAGCAGACGAAGTATTCGGAATTGATGAAAATTCCAAATTAACCGATTTTCCTTTACAGACTGTTGTCATATCGCTCCCGCCTCCATGGGTATACATGAAACCTTCGAGACTGGAGGAAGCTTTAAACAAGCATGTAGTATAAACCATCAAGTGTGAATATATATAATTGCTTCATAAAAGGAAATGAGATGTACATAATAAGGAAAGTGACATAGTTCGGATGATACTAAAAACCTTGAAGCAGAAGATCTGCCATGGAAGGCAAACGACGATTTCTATAGATACTGGAGATTTCTTTTTCAGTTTTGGTTTGCTCAGCAAGGACAATTTGGCCACATTCCTCCCAATGGTATGAATTAGAGCCATCCAAAACTAGTCTCCATGTCGACATTCCTTGATGAGATGAAACGTTAAATGCGGGTGGGAAGAAGACAAACATTAAATCATCTTCCAATCTCAACCATAAACATAACTCATACATCAAATTCATGTGTTTCACAGGACTAGAGGAGAGCCCAAATTCACATATGGCAAGCATGATGCATTTACATTAGTTGTTCAGTACGTCAAATCCAGAAACACATGAGATACGAAAGTTCAGTAACAGTGAGGTAAACAAAATCATTATACACAAACAAATTAATAACATGAAAATTAGAAAACATCATATACAAAAGACAAAGAAATCCACTTTAGGGAAAAAAACAATGTACAAATCTACAAAAAGAACGTCTAGATCTACCATAAAAGGATAAAAATCACAACTTTCATATTTAACAATGGTTAAAAACTTGTATTCGTTGAAAACGTTGTGTTGAGAGCCAAATGCAAATATCACAGAGCATCTACCTAAAAGTAGACTACAATTTGTGACAAACCTAGTTTCACAAACAAAGACCCGATCTCGTCATGTAAAGATGTAGAAGAGCTTTATAACAGTACATGAAAAAACAACAGATAATAAAAAAGAAGTGCCAGGAATACCGACCGTGTTTTGATGAAGTGAAAGCTTTTGTTATGTGAGAAAGGCGTCAGCAATCGGTGGTATGTAGGAGAGGTTTTTGTTGATTCGGAAGGCTGCTTCAATGACAATGCTAAGAAAGCTTTTATGTTGTGTTTATTTGAAAACCTAATACAAAACGACGTCGTTTGTGTAGTGAAGGTAAATGATGTCGTTTATTGTTTGTTGTAGTTATTTAAAAGTAGTCTTAATTTATTTGCTACGAATTGTTGTATTTAGTCAATAATTGTCAGATTAAGCGACTAATAGATTGTTCTTCGCTAAAGGCCGACGATTCATAAATAATTTTAAATAAATTTTTTTTCCTATTCTAAATAAAAAATAATTTGAATTAAAGTGATTCAATTCAAAACTATTCGGATATTAATAGGTTGACTGTTGAAATAAAATAAGATTGTCTTCAAATTATACA
>JANQAP020000048.1:10306686-10322986 GCA_026874005.2 Erythroxylum coriaceum | reverse complement strand
AGTCTTTTCATATAGCCATCTTAAAGATAAATGAGAAGAGTCTCATTTATTGGTTACTTTATGATTGATTAAAGTAAGAAGTGATGCATTGGATGCTATTCTCTTCTTCCATTCCATACATAACCGAAATTGAGGGTGTAAGAAGGTGTTCTTGCATGGTTTGACTCTCTCTCTCCTTTTATACATGAGTGAGCTGAAATTTGCATGAGAAGAGCCTCATTTTTGGCTCATTTCTTCTAAGAAAAATCTCCTTCAAATATTTCTTCTCCTTTCCCACCAAAGGATTTTGTTAACCAAGTTATCCTGGAAGAACAAGAGGTAAATCAAATTAGTTGAGGATACAACAACAAGGAGAGGATAGATTTACAAAGAAAAGGATTCAAAAGCAAAAGGCTTTGGATACAAGAAGAAGGAGAGGATAGCGTAGCAAGAAATTAAAGCTGTAGCGAAGGAGTCGATAATATCACTATCTTGTTTATGTTTATTATTATCCTTATACCATATCATGTATAGATTAGCATGATGATTTCAATATATTGCTTCCACTGAAAATAAGATTTTTAGAAAGTTTTGAAATCTACCGATTCTCCAAATATGGCATGCTTTTTTTTTCTGATCCAACATGAAAAATTGGGGGAGAATAAAAGACAGTAACTCCAATTTTTTTTCTTCAATTTTGTAACAAGTTTTTAGGTGTTTTCGACTAGGTTGAATTGAGAGGGACCTTTAGGAGCTTCAGGAGAGCATGTAAAGGGAGGCAAGCTCTCCTTTAAAAGAAGACCGATGGAGGGGTAGCTTTCTGATGTCAGTTCAGAGGCAGCATCGACACCGACAACCCAGTTAAGCATTTCTTTCATTTTTTTGTTATTTCTTTCTCTTTTCAGGAATTGATTGTGTTATTCTATGCATATGGATTTGGGTCTTATGTATGAATGATCATGTTATCATTATATTTCAATTATTTATGTATGAACCCATCGAGTATTGTGAAAAGATGATTTTAATGCATTCATTGGATCGTTTTATTACAAACTTATTGCTAGAATATTCAATGTAATTCGTAATTGTTACATCGAAATTCATTTGTAGCAACTAATGGTTCGTAATCATTAGGGATAATATAACCTAGGTTAAATGACGCATCGTATGTGGTTGTTGCCTTGATTAATGGGTTTTCCTGATTCTTAATGCTACTACCCAATTAAATCTAGAGATCGTACCATAGGTTGTTTGCTAGTTAGGTTTAATTAACAATCGTATCTTAATTAAACAATACCTAAGAGAAAACTTGGGTTAATTGGTTAACCTATAAGTAATAGTTTCTAGGAGGGGTTTGAGAATAACAAATCACTGAAATATGTTTAATTAGGACGTAGGTTGAGATTGAACTAAAGAATCGGATTCCTAATGAATTCACCACTTTCATCATTTTTACATGTTTTCGATCAATTTGCTTTTTTTAGTTAGTTTAGTTTTATTTTCTTATTTCAAAACCAAACCAAAAACCTACCCCCATAACCTAAACACTAATTAATTTCATACCAAAACCTATCTGAACACCTTTGTGGGATCAACCTAAACTCACTATTGCTACACTAGTTGGTCTAGTATATTTTGACTAACGTCACGACACACTGTTAGGTTAGTTTCTTTGATTTCTTCCTTGATTGAATTCTTCCACCATTAGTTCTTCTATTTCTTCTTCGCGTCTTGCTTTTCGAATTGCTCGCTTTAAACGAGAAATGTCAAGTTATAATGTTTTGATGATCCTACTTGAACTTCGAGTAACTCTTATGTTCATGCAACTGTAGGGACACAATAGAAGTGAAAATTCCTTAAACTAAAAGAATTAAACTAATCCTAACTAATTCCGTGGCAACGATGTCAAAAATTTGTTGAACAAGTTTTAATCTTATAAAACCCTCAATATTTCGTAAGTGCATGTGTCCTAAGCATTGTATGTGAGGTCTCAATCCCATCGAGAATTAATGAACTAATTTAATGCTAATTTGTCTAAAACCTAAAAGTGCTAACAAATGAAAATTCACGCAAGGAAGGTTAACAAATTATGAGAAATGGGGATTTATCCTATCATCTAATGTTAACTTAATCACTTTTGAGCCATTCTTGTATCGATCCTTGAAGTTGAAAGGGTGGTTACTCTCTCTCAAGTTATAACTATTTAACCTTAAATCATAAACCCTAATTGAATTGAATTATGGAATTTGCAATCTCTCAATTAACAAACAACCCATGCATCCAATAAGATCTTAAGTACTCTAATAGACAATAAGGTCTTTACACAAGCTCTTTCTTCATATAAATTACCAATTTGATTGTTTATGTGACCTATTAGATTGTTTAACTCTTATTACCTAATCTAATCATTTTGTTATCGATTGACTCTATCGATTTATTATCATAGGATGTAAATACAAAAAACAATCACAATACCCATTTCATTAACATCAAAAGCAGTCAAATCAACATTGATTCAAGAACAAATCCTTGAAAGAGTTTAGAACATCCTTAAACCCAAATTCATTATCATCACATCCATCTTATACATCAAAATGAAAAAAATAGCAAGATGGAAGAGAAATATAACTTGGGTGGACTGGAATGGTAGCAGTAGTAGCAACTCCCTCTTCCTCTCTCCTCTTCTCTCCTTTTCTTTAGCTTCTTTCCCAATGTAGCAAAATTGGGGCTCTCCTTTTTTAGGGCTTCTTTCTTTTCCTTTTATATCTTTTTTTTCATTAGGGTAAAAACTAGGTTTTACCCAGACCCAAATGTCTAAAATAACCCTAAAAAATTTGAGTTCAAAAATAGTCCCTATGTTTGTTATCGCGCCTGCCATGATCAGGACCAATGAGTCACGATCGTTTCACTTAAAATTTTGTTTTTATGGTGATTGTGGCCAGTGAGTCATGATCGTGGCTTGGTCCTATTTTGCTTTTGTCACAATCGGTTAATGAGTCACGATCATGGCCTATGGTGGTTACTTCTGTGACGATTGTGACTAGCATGTCACGATCGTGGCCTTAGCTTCTCCTCCTCGCTTTCTTCAAACCTTCTTCAGCCTTTTTTACTTGGTCTGAAACACTAACAAACTCATCAAAGCACCTCAAACACACAAAATTGAAGTCCAATAATATGCTCTAAACTAGATAACACTATAAAAACAAAAACACATAATCATGCTAACATCATTCTAAACCTAAACAAGCATAAAATTAATAATTAAAAACACACCAAATTTCCCACTAAAACATAATGCAACCTATAACTATCAGTGTTAGAAAATAATAAGAGCATGGTAGATTACCTGAACACCATAGAATTGCAAATGAAGGAACTCGTGCACCATCAACATCAATAATAGTATAACACATAGAAAATATTGAAGTATTTCATTATTTAGGTATTTAGATTCTATCGCCCACACCATCACCTTCTTAATATCTATAAGTCTTCTTGCTCTAATATGTTCTTTATTATTATTTATCTTTATGTGTACTATTTTTTTCCTTCACATTGAGGGCAATGTGTTGTTCAAATGTGGGGACATTTATACATTCGCATGTTATTAGTGTGTGAAACTGGCATCTGCGTTGTGTTAGTTTTTGATTAAGTTGGCATTGTGTGACCATTTGTTTTGCATTATGTATGCTTTATGTGAATGTATTAATGATAAGAATTGAATGGAATTAGCTTAGCTTTGAACATGATGATTTAATTGTAAAGACATAGTAACTTATGAATTTGTGTGTTTAGTGTCTTTGGGATGAATATGTATGTTAATTAGGATATGGCACCTATTATTTCACTTTAGGAAATTTGTTGTATACATTTATAATTATAGTCAATTGAATTGGTTAGCATTATTAGTACCTTTTCATGAGAGCGACTGAATAAAAAGAAATGAGGTAAGCTACAAAGTTATCAATTTTTATAAAAAGATACTTACTAATAGTTTGCCTTTTTGATTGATCATTAATAATAAATACATGCTTACAAGTGCCATAGGTGTATAACTAGGTTGTCAATATTTTGATTCATATGTATATTCAAGTCAAACCACTTAAACATGAAAGGAATAAGTTAGTATGTTGGCATATTTTAGGTGATTGATATTTGAGGTTATGTTAATTCCATAAGATTTGATGCCATTATGCCATTATTGCATGCTGTATGATTGATGTGTTTTTGTGTCTTGTGTTTTTATTTTGATTTAGTTTTGCTTAAGGATAAGCAAAGATTTAAGTGTAGGTTGTTGATAGGTGTATATTATATTATGCTTTTTAAGTGTTTAATTGTGTTCTAAGTGTTTTCTCAGATGATTATCATGTGTATAGTTTTAGAATTATGTTTTGATAATATTTGTATGTGTTCTAAGTGTTTGATTAGTTTAAGGAAAGAATTTGATCTTAATTTTATATTTTAAGAGGTGTTTGATGTGCTTAGGGGGTATGTGGAAATAGGAAATTGAAGAATAAAGAAGATATTAGATGCATGCAAGCATGTTACAATTGTGAGCTCCTTATGATCATGATAGGTGAAGATGGTAAGTGTTCATGACGCCTTTGTCACAATCATGACACCATGCACAATCATTGTAGAGAGGAACAAACCATGCATTTCATGATTATGAATGCTTATGATCTTGATAAGGGTGTTTTTAGTTCGTGAGATTTTTAAGTTTTGAGGTTTCAGGGCTATTTTTGGAGTCGAATTAAGCGAGAAAACTCTATAAACAACCTTAGAAGTGTCGAGCATTATAGAAGAACAAGAAAAACACTAAAAGATGGAGCAGTCACCAGATTAAAAGTAGATCAAGAGGTGACATTAATAAAAGCTTCAAAGAATTTCCAAAATTCCTAATTAAGACGTTAATTAGTTTTTATTCTTTTTCCCTTTATTTCTTTCACTTTCTTAAATGTGTGTTTAGATTTCTAAGATATTTAACATGATTATAGGTTTATAAATCCATATTAGGGATTATTCTTGAATTATTTTGTTAATCTTTATTCTTGTTGAACTCAATACATTTATGAATGCTTGTGATAATTATTATGCTTATATTTGGTAATAAATCGAGAGAGTGAATCAAGTTATTTGTGTCCAGGTGTGTAGTGACAGTTGATAACTTAATAGACCTATAATTATCAAATTTATTAACAATTAAAGGGAGATCTTAATTGTGAAATTAATTATCATTAGTATTGCTTCAAATCTAATTGAGTAAGTTAGGAGTAGTTTTGTGAATCGAGAGATTACAAATCTATAATTATTGAATTCAATTAGGGTTACTTGATTAGATATCAAGAGAGGGTAATAAAATTTTAGGATATCTAGGATAAAAAATAATTGGATCAATAAGATAAAGGGAAAACAAAGTAAGTATAGAATAATTCCTAAGTCTTCAAAGTTTGATCAACCTTAATTTTATTAGCAGCTTAATTTTTTAATTCTTTGCTTGTTTTGTTTTTGTTAGTTGTTTTAATTTCAATTATAGTTTTAATCAAATCAATCTTTAATACCTTAGATAAAGTTCTATTCAAGTTGTTAAGTGTCTAATAGTCCTTGTGGGAGCGCTACCTTTGATACTATAAAATACGATCCATATACTTGTGGTATTGAGATTTTTACTATAAAATTTATTAACAGCGAGCGTTATAAAATCAAAACATATGCTAATTATAAATAAGGCATTTGTTAACTCAAGTTAAAGAGACACTTTTTATGTAGACCATAGAGCAAAGTGGAACATCAAATATACATTAAAGATAAGATCGAGTAATTAAATCAACTCATAAGCTTCAAATATGATCAAGTTAATCTCCTTTTTATCGAGTTTTTAAATCAGATTTAACAACACCTTTAATATAGGAGTCTCCCTCCTTTACCTACGATAGCCACTTGCCTACAACCTTGTTCCCCCACCACCCAACAACCAACCTTTAACTTTCAACCGCCTTTATAACAACCTTTAATATATAGAAATTTAACCCCTTTTATAATGAACTTAGATAAACCTAAGAGAGACCTACCAATAAACTTAAAAACCACCCTTGCTATAGTAATCCTACATTATCAAATCAAACCTACAAACTTTTTTCCCTGAAAGGAACCATAGAAAGGAGACAGAAGTAGCTTGAGAAAGGTGAGACTACATGGAGCTCGATAGTAGGTGTCTGGAAACATTTGTAAGTAAGATACCTAGAGTCGACTAATGAAGAACCTATCCAGGCTCCCTTATAAGTGCTTTAACAAGTAGCAAGGAAGTGAAGGGCATCCTTAGTAGGCTTTTTCCTTAAGAAAAGGCTAGAATTTGCAGTAGTAAGCAAATTGGTGAATACAACTTAGAGGAATATGATATTGGTGAATATGATGGTTAATGAAGATGAATTGTTCATTTTTAAGTTTAATTTTCAAGAGAATGCACAAAGAGTGATTGAGACAAGGCTTGGCATATACTTGGACACCCAATCCTTCTTAAAAAGTGGCACCTAGGGGTAACATTAGATAGGAGCAAGTTGGAAATAATTTCATTGTGGGTGAATTTCCATGAAGTCCCACTAGAGTACTGGTATGGTAAGGGGATGAGTTATATTGCAAGTAAGTACTCAAGCCCATAGGAATGGATGAGAATACTACTATGATGAAAAGAAATAGGTTTGCTAGGGTGTGTATAGATGTGGATATCACAAAAAAATTACTTAATTCTCTTCGAATTATTAAGTTAAATAAGGATGGTAACATTAAAGAAGACCGTATAGGGGTTACCTATATATGGAGACCAAATCAAAGGGGAAGATTTACATAAAAAAAGAAAACCAAAAAGGAAATAAGATAACTAACGTAGGTTTAGAGCATAAGGAGGAGACCACAGTTGAAAGAGATAAACCATTTGATGAAGAAAATAACCAAAACCAGAATGAAGAGGAGGAAAATATGCCAAAAAAGGAAAACAGGTGGTAGATGACCTGAAGAAAAGATAAGAAGAAGAAGCAAACAAAACTTCTCTAATGGAGAGAGGGGAGACTTCAGGTTCTAAGCATATTACTGAATCTGCTTCTCCTGGTGTAAGTAGGAAATCAAAAAGGAAGAAAATAAGGTAAGAAGAAGAAATGATGAAGTTAGTTATTTGGAATGTTAAAGGGCTCAATAGCCTCAATGAACAGTTAGCTATTAAGGATATGATCAAAAATAGCTTAGCAAATTTTGTTGGTTTAAAAAAGGAGTAAATGCACACCCGTGACAACATTTTCCTTAATTGTTCAATTTATTACATGGCAACTGTAGGTTTGAGGGCTCGAAAACCTAAACCTAAGGAGACTGCAAAAAGAAAGAAGAGAGGCTAGCAGCGGGGGACTCATCCTGGACTCATTCTGGACATTCTAGGAACTAAAAAGAAAGAATAAAGAGAAGGTGTGGAGGTGGAGTAGTAGAGAAGAACTTCAGCTAAGAAGATAAAAGAGAGAAAAAACAATGCGAGCAGTCGATCATCTAGGTGAGAAGTAAGCATAAGTAGGAGGTGAGAGTCAATGGAGAAAGCTTGAGAGTGGCAGGACATCACCGCAACTCTCTCATCCAAACACTTGTTTGTTTATTTTGCTTATTATTTCTCTGTTATTTTAATGAACTTACTCCTCTATTTGTTGATAGACTCATACTCTGTTAGCTTTTGATAGTTCATTTGGGTCATTCACTTACTTTATTGCTTTAATACTTCTCTTATATTAATAAAGATGGGATTAAAGTATATGAAGATGATGAATCTTGTTTATTCCATGATGGGCTGATCTCTTTTTCTTGAGGATTAATGTAACTATTTTAGTTAATTATGCATAATTAAGGGATTATACTGTTGTCTTATGTTTGCTATAATTTTTGAACTAAATAGATGTAAAAGCATTACCAAACTTTGCATCATTTTTGTATTAAATGAAGATCGAGAGAAGAAGTTTAATATGGAACAAGAAACTATAGATGTTTAGGTCGAGAATTAGAAATATATTAACTTAAGTGGTTATTATCAGTAGGGTTTCCATAACTAATTTGGATGATAAACTTGTCGAATACGAAAGTTAGATTAGGTTGTTATTTGAATTGATTTTAGAACCCAATTGGTAATTTTAGTAAGACAATTTCCCCTTAGTCATGCATAGGAGATTAAATTAGTGAAATTAATTCTTAAGAGTTTCCATAACGATTAATCAATCAGCTTTTACTTCCAATTAAACCAGTTCACTTTTTAGTCTAATTGCGTAATTTTCTTTAAAGCCTTTACTCAACAAATTGAGATAGAATGTTTAAGATTGCATTTGTTTTTATTTTTATTCAATATCAATTTGAGTGGACCAATTTCACCTCTGTGGGAGATGACCCTATGTAATCAACTACAAATACCTCGTATACTTACGAGTATGATAGCATAAGTCTTTTTATAACTTATTTTGGCACAATAAACTTTTGGCACCATTACGAAGGACAGTGTTTAGCGTTTAGACTTAAGTTAATTTTTAGTTGTTTTTTCTGTTTATGCATACATTTTTGTCATGTTATTTCATTGAGTTGTTTTAGCAATTTTGGTTACTAATGCAGTATTGTCATTATTTTGTTTATGCAAGGAAGGAGATCTAAGAAAAATGAACTCACCCCCTTTATTGATAACATACATCAGAAAAGAGGACCTCAAAGGGACTTTGAAGACAATATTAAGGAACCTAAGCCTGAAGATCAAGAGATGGGTAAAAGGAAGCTAGCAATGAAGGAGTATGTTAGACTAGTAATTGGTACTGTCACTTTGTGCATATGCTTGGGAGAGGCAGCCAGAAACTATAAATTGAAGAGCATTCATAACAATATGTTGCCGTCGTTCTATAGAGTTCCTAATAAAGACCTTTAAACTTTATTCGGGAATTCTATACTACTCTTTAGACATTCCCTTTGGATGGCCTAAATGAAGATTAACTCAGGATGAGGTGCTTCCTATACATATTGAAGGATCCGTTAGAGAAGTGTTCTAAAGGCAACCGCCTTTAACACTTATTATACAAATCTTTATGATTAATAAAAAGGCATTTTTGTTAATTTGAGGTTCATGTTCTTTACAAATTGATAGTGATCTTAAATCAAATTAATGAAGTCCTTGATAATTACATAGCATGAAGGAAATCATGATGAGATCATGATAATAAGATTCCTATCATGTGTAATTATATTAGTATCTAAATTATCCCTAGACATAGGATTAATAAGTGGGACATTATTAATCCAGACATACTAGCACATGTTATACTCCTTGATTGGATCAAGCAGTGGATCTCATAAGCTGTAAGTATGAGATGTTTAGAGTTAACATGTGGATGCTTACTAAGAGTAGTAAGACATTGACTGACTTACCATGAGATAATCATATGAATAATTTATTCTTGTGTCAATGATAGTCTCATCATAGCAATGGTGCAAATATCCTTAGACTTGAGGTACTCAAGGATATTTTGGATACTAATCCTATACTTTGATTCCATTCCTCGTTCCCTCTCAAAGGTTTCTCATAGGGTGGTGATTAGATACAACTTGTGGTATTTAAAGGTAATTGAGTAGCCAATAAAAGATTCACCACTCCTGATAGGAGGAGGTGATACCTATGGCCTCTTGTTGGGGTTATTACTCGGGAATCTCTGGCCAGAGTGGAAATGTCATGAAGATAGTCTTCAATGAGATATCTAATTAAGTAATGAGCCTCAAAGACAAGAACTAACATCACTTAGGATATATGTGACATTGTCAGTCTAGTGGGAGCTGATACTTTAACCATACTCTGAACCAAATGGGGTATAGAATGGTTAAATGATGAATTGCATAGGAACATTGTCTATGGAAGGCTCCGTAGTCAAACCACTAACTTTCCGGTCAATTAGGGGTCGTGAAGTGTTACTAGATACTGCTCATGAGTTGCTTGAATTAAGTGTTAATTCAAGTGGCCAACATAATCAGGAACCTAATGGGTCACACGCATTGAAGATGTGAAGAATGCGTAAAATGGTTTTGGATGGGGATCCAAGATATGAGAGATGCATAACTAAGCTACAAAAGTGTGGTAGTTTAGGATCATTTGATTGTGAATCATATGACACATGTGCATCTTGCTTATTAGGTAAGATGACAAAATTACCATTTAATAAGCAACATGTCAAAATTTCCCTTTAATAAACAAGATGACAAAATCACCCTTTAAAGAAGGGGTGAATGTTTTTGTACAAAGAGTCTTTTTATGAATTGTTCACCATCTTCTAAAATACTCTCTCAAAGAACACACCACAAAGCTACCAATTTGTGTGTGTTCTAGCATTTCTTCCTAAGAGGTTTCAGGCTTCGTTCTTCATGTGGATATCATTAAAGACATCCTCCTTTGGTCATTATGGTTTATGACAACTTGAAGAGGTGAAGACAATAAAGAACGAAGGAGATAGTAAGGTGCACATCTTAAGTTCATGTTTTGTTTTACTACATCTAATAACACATGTTTAATTCTGTATTTTTGCGGTTTGTTTTATTTTCTGCATCATATTATGATATTTAATGCATGTAATGCATCATCAAAACTAAATAGTGGTATCAGAGCCTTCTTGTGCCTATTAGATGTAGTTTTTATTACATGTGCAATAGGATAGCATGACTATGACAATAGTGGGTTTGTTTTTAGAAAATTTGAAATTAAATTATGAAAATTTGTATTGACTATTTTCTTTCATTGATCTTCTCATGAGATGTTAGTATATGGTTTTACTGATTGAAAATTGATTTCAATGTGATTGAAGTATTTATTATTGTTTTTCCAACGATATGATGGAAAACTATTTTCTGTTGAACACATGTTGTTAGTTGGCCAAACTAATGACGTTTAACATGTTTTTCATGGAATTTGATTATAGAAATTTCATGTAAAAATATTTAGAATGTTTTTAATCCTATGGAATTTTTCCAGAATTAATTAAAATTGTTTTAATTATTTTTTCAAATAGTAAATAGATCTGGTCGGTTTTGTTGAAATTGATGGACCTGTTTTGTTTGATAATTTTATGTGTGTATGTTTCGGTTCCAGAACCTTAAAAATATTTTCATGTCATAAAAATGTGTTATTTTGATGAATGAAGCATGCCAAAATGATTTTTCTTGAATTAAGATTTATGGAAAAAATTTTAGATGTGAAATTGGTCATTTTTAGCATCTTAATGGTGTTTCGGATATCTTGATAATTTTTAGGTGATTTCAAAATTATTTTGATGAACTTGAAATGAAATGGAGATGCATGGGATGATGATTTGATGTTCTGAAAATTTTGGGAAATTTTGGAAATTAATTTTGAATTAATTTAAGTAGAGCATTATTTTCTAGTAAGACTAGAAATTGGCATGTGACAAAATTAAAATGTTTAATTTTGACATCAAATAATCAATTTTAAGGTGAATTAATTTTGAATAAATTTCTGGAAGTTTAATTTAATTTTATTAATATTAAATTCTAAATTGAAATGACATACAAGATTAAATTTTGCCAAAATAACACTTAGGAAGAAATTTGATTCAAGAGTTGAATGAACTTCCAAAATATGGGATTCATAACTTATCACAACCAAATTTGACGTGCTTAATATTTTGCATTAGAGGATGTATGTTAGAAGTATGTGTGCCTTGCATGATGGATGGTTATGGACTTAAGCCCAATATGATTGGGGTGTCCATATCATGCCATATAGTTATAGTAACTATATATATATGTGATATATACAAGACCTTCCTAGCTAGATGAGACCTAAGAAAAAATCCCTCATTTAGAATATTAAAATTAACACCTTCCATTAATATGGTGAGAACCAGAGTTCTTTTAGAGTAGGTTTGTTCGACAAACCTAAGCCCACTCTACATAACTATGTTCAATCTATGGAAATATGATTTCTGAATTAATGAGTCAGTTTTAACTAGAAGCATTGATTTGTTGAGCAAACCCAAGGTGAACATGGAGCCTAATGTGTATGTATACATCAACAGTTGATAGCACTAGATTCATTAGTTGCATTATAAATGTAATTGGCATGACCTCTACCTACAGATTGACTTAGGGTGGCTTGTTGGCCAAATCCAAGGTCATTCCTAGAGATATTGGATATCGATCCACTAAGAGAACTTCTATACAAGTTCTCTCGGATTCATATTGAGGGTTATAGATTCACAAGAAAATAGCAGGAGCCATACTGCATATTATTAAAGTCCAAATTCACATGCACTTATGTACAATCTAACACCATTTATCTCTTTGACATTAAGTTGCAAGAATCGACACGATGACCACTAGTGTGAACCTACGCTCACTTATAGAATCCAATAAGATGAATGGACCCAACTTCCTAGGCTGGCTTAGGAACCTAGAAATAGTTCTCAAGTTGGAAAAATTAGGCTATGCCTTAGAAGAACCACTTCTCGATCCCCCTATTGCTGATGCTTCTGATAGTGATTAGAAGGCATATAGAAAGCATCTCGATGATAGTGAGATGGCTAAATGTATAATGCTGGCCACTATGTCACTGAATTAGCAAAAGCAGCACAAGGCTATGGATGCTCATACTATGGTCTATCATCTGACGGAGCTTTTGATGAGCAAGCTAGGTCCGAAAGGTTTAAGACTTTGAGGTTGCTTTTTCGTTTCAAGATGGCTGAGGGGTTATCTCCAATGCAATATGCCCTAAATATGAATGGCTATATTGACAAGTTGGCTTCCTTGGGTTTCCTGATGGATCATAAATTGTTATGTTTTGAATTTTGGTTTGATTATATTACAATTAGTAATTTGGAATTAATTGTTATTAATCGGAAGAGTGATGAGTTAATATGTATGTTTGGACTAGGAAAAATGCTAAGTGGTAAGATAAATTGATACATGAAAAACTATAATGACTAAGCCTATAATTAAGTGACATTTGGCATAGTTAAATGAGGGACAAATGGACTAGTAATTAATTGACAAATGGATCAATTATTAAGTGACAAGTGGACTAATTAATAGGAGATAAATGGAAATTATTGGAAGAGATAGATGGCTTACATGCCAAATGACACATGTCTAGGTAACATAGAGACACCTTGCACCTTATTAAGCTAAGCTAATGTAGAAAATGTTTATATTATTTTCTTTTTTATTTCTCCACCAAAAATTGCTCTTAACTCATCTCTCTATATTTTGTTTTCATCCTTGCCAAATTGCTACACCAAAACTAGATTTTTACTCTTCACAAAATAGCCAAAGAACCAACTGATTGTTGTCCTTTGTCTTTGCAGAAAATCAACTTGTTTTCACCTTGAGTTTATGATGAATCTTGCATGAATGGATGTTTAAGCTGAAGTGATGAGGTGAAATTGGAAGCTTAATAAGTAAGTAGCAATATGATCTTTATGACTTGTTTAATAGTATGAGAATGATGCTTGAATTGGAATAAAATGTATATGATGTTGATGATATAGTGTGTTGGAATATGTTAAATGAATATGGAATTTTTTATGCTTGTTTTTAAGGTGTGAAACCATGTATATGGATGCATTGGACTAGAATTTTAAGTATAAAGAAGGTGAATTTATGCTAAAGAAAGTTGTTAATATGGTGTTCTTGAATTGGAAATGTATGTGAATGTATAAGAAGTGATTGTTAGTGACAAAAATGAGCAAAGTTTAATAAACCTTAGTGTAATCAAGATGAAAGCTAGATGATCATGTAATGAAGTAGGTTAAAAGGGCTGGTAATATGAAAAATTCCAATGTTTGGCATGTGTCTAAGTTTGATACATTCGTGCAGAATTAGGGAAATCAATTTAATGCATGATCGTGGCCTTAAGTGCATGATCATGGCCTGGTTATTTGGGTTCTATCACAATCATGGCATAGTCCCCACGATCGTGGCCTATTGCATAAGCTTCTATCACTACAAGAAAAATGAGATTTTGTGACGAAAAACATAAATATTTCATCGGTAAGATGTATTATTGATAGACTTTACCGATGGAGAAAGGCATCGTAGAAATGGTCGTAGCTAATATTTACCGACGATAATAACTTAATTGTCGGTAACTTTACTAACGATATAGTTATTACCGTCAGTAAATATATCGATGGTTTATTCTGTCACTTACCGTCAGTAAACTTTAGCGACAATAGGTTATATTTCATCAGTATATATACTGACAATAAGAAATTTATCGTCGGTAAATTTGGTAGAAGATTACCGACGAATATGTTATTCCATCGGTAAAAATTAGGACGGAATTGGTAATTCCGCCTGTGATTACCAATGAATTTGGGAATTGAACGTCTATCGGTAAACGTAGATAACTTTACTGACAGAATTTGTTCCGTCGGTAAATTAACAACAATATTTTTTTAAATGTATAATATATACCGTTAGTATATTTAAGTTATGGTTAATGCATAATTTTAACAGTTATAAATTTATAGTATACATTTAATTTACGTAAATAGAAATTCTTACTAATGATTAAAAGTTAAAATATTTTAATTGATAATAAAAACATTACATTGTACATAATAAGTATTTGTAATACAAATTAAATGATCAAAAGTGAACTATTGATTTGGAGAAAACGGATCCTCTGGTTGGTGCGATGAGGTGCTACCCTTACCCTTCATCTCATCCATCTCCTTACGGAGCTGAGCAATGTACTACATCGACAATTGATGTTATTCCATCGACTACTACAACTAAAGTGCCAATGTCTACACTGTGCCTCGAAGCTTTTGCACTTCATTGGTGGTGGATTGCCTACGAGATGCTGCTATACTGGACATGGAGGATTGTGAATAACATGTGTTCGTAAATGAGCCTAAGCCGAATATCCTCCCACAACGATCTCTACTACCCATTACATGAAGATAAGTCTCAGTTTCATCAACATCTTCATATTGCTGAGACTGTCGTTCAATACGTTCTTGTATTTGGTCCTATCAGAAAGCAATGTTTATATTATTAAGTGATAACTATCAAGCATTATTAATATTAAACCATAAATTTCACATACATTAAGTTCTCTACAATGACTGCTGATGAATGTCACACCGTCATGCTTCTTAGTGTGAGTGTGCAAAAATAGCTGGCAGAGTGTAGGCCTAATGCCCATAGACTTTTCTTGCATAAGAATAAAGTGTTAATAATAAGTGAATTAGAATTTATAAAAATTTTGACAGAGTTTTGTTTATTTTTATGATATCTACCCCCTGTTAAACAAAGAAAAAACGGAAAAATACAGCCATATATGACATCAGACATTTATAACATTATCATTCTCAACAAGAAACAAATTTTTTCATTCCAAATTTTGACACATCAAATTCAATTAAATTACAGTAAAGAAAAGAAATGAGAATATAACTGTAAATTGTAGATATTTACAAGTCTCTCTGCATGCTCTTGGTAGGTAATAGATCTTTCCGTATGTACGGGAAGACTCTCTCCTTCCGGTCCTCCACATCTGTTGGCTGAATTACACTATAAAACGGACATGGCCTCAGGAGATGTCCAATACTGCAGCCAACGACTCCATATTTCTTTAGAAATGTGATGCGGTCGTACACTCGTCTTGTATATCGTAGCAAGAAAGTCGCGATAACGTATACCTGCTTGTCTCTCCCATACTCTATAGATGATACCGTCAAATTGAGAATCCCAAAAAAATTCTTTCTGTAACAAAAAGAAAAATATTAGATAAATACTTTTGATGTAATAATATTTATCAAGTTAATGTATAAAAATGTTAATTAAAAAATAAAATAATAATTTTTATCGTACCTCAAACTCGTGATAGTAAAATTCCTTTGTCGCCTGAGAGATAATCTTCCATACATAGCGCTCAGGATCAATCTTCTCCTTGAATTTCAATGTCATGTTTCTTGAACAGGGTCCAAATGGAAATAACCTAATATAAAAACAAATAAATTTATACCACTTTTAAATTTTAAACCTATAACTTAATTATAAATTAATGTATTTTCACTTACATATTATTGACAATTGTGATGTATTTTCGTCCATCAGGTCCCTCAGCTCCAGACTGGCGGCTGTCTTCTTCATCGGCATTGTTTACCCCTGATACCTCTGTCAGTATAGGGATAGTAGATGATGTAGGAGTGGTGGATGGTATAACCTCATCTGCCAGTGTAGTAGGTGGAGGGGGAGGAGGTGTTTCATCTCCAGCTGCTACACTATGAGATCCTTCACCTGTACAGTAAGT
>JANQAP020000048.1:10213410-10234388 GCA_026874005.2 Erythroxylum coriaceum | reverse complement strand
TAATAGACATTGGTGTATTTTTTATTTCAATAAAATATTTTATTTTTACTTATTCTTATAAGTTTTACCAGTTTTATAATGGTTCACTACCGGTTGAACCTATAAACTTTAAACCTTTCCTTCGATCGATTCGATGTTCGGTCTGGTTTTTAAAACATTGCTAAATACTACTGTGTAGTGTTTTACGTGTGAGATAATAATTTAGAAGGCATTTAGTACTCATTCTAAATAAAAAAAACTTTATTAGGTGCTAGCTTCAGTTTCTGGTTAATCTTCATTAATAGCTTTATCAGGTGAACCACTGGTATAAGTGTTAGTTTCCTTAGGAGTTGAATCCTGATTAACTTGCAGTAGTTTGGAATTTCTTTCTAATTCATTAATAGACCTAGTTTGTAGAGGATCCACCTTTGGCTTTGTAGGAAAATTATCTAAGCCTTGAGGTGACTTATAATCCTTTTGTAATGAAGGACTGTATGTGAGTTTACTCTCCCTCTGTAGCGGATTGACAATGGTTCATTGGGGTTAATCACAGGAATAGGTTAAGTATTAATAATAAGAAGTTCACTAAAATAATTTGTTTGATACCTCATTTTAGAGTCTTTCTACAATATGTTTTTTTTTTGGATAAAGTAAAGAAATGTATTAATAATAGGATGTCCCACGCGAAAATTCGTGCTCAATAACAAAGCAACGACAACGTCTAACAAAACATATGTAAAAAAAGGAGCATTTGTCCAAAATAGGGGTGAGCGCAGATCGCTTCCTACCCCATTCACCAAACCCATCCAAATTAAGGATTGGGTCGAAAAGTGTTCGCTGCATTCTAGAAGAGATGCACTAGACGATGGTTGTTCTTCAAAGTTTCGTGTTACTTGTCTTCACTACTCGTGGATCAGAAGCTATTTTCATGTTGCATGGACCAACGTTCGTGTGCTACACATCAAAAAGGGGGAGAACTCTAGAAGATTTTCAGATACTTTTATGCAAAAGTTTATAGATCTACTGTCATGAGACTGTTTGCCTCGTGTAAATATTAATTGATTTTCCACGATGAGGCTAGATTAAGACAGACTCTTTTAGATTTTAGGGTACAAAGGAGTTTCTCTCTGATTTCATCAATTAAAGAGTAGAGAACCTCATTTCTAGAGCGTGCAATGTTGTGAAAATGTCAGATGTTTCTCTATCTCCAAATCTTCTTGATGGAGGAGGTGAAGAAGATGATATATATCTACTTGTTGTAGCTAGGAACATGATTCAGCTTCAGAAGCCAATCAAGAGCTTTCATGAAGGTGATACCTGCATTAGAGATAAGACACAACTCTCAAATATTCTCCCATATAAACTGGGAGAAAGGGCATAGGAAAAATAAGCAGTGCCTTGATTCTTCCTTTATCTCATAGAGGACACACATAGAATTAGAAGAATATAGTGCATTATATCCATTTTGCTTAGTTAATTCAGCACAATAAGCCATAGAAGAATGGAGTAGTTAGGCATGAGTGACTTGTGCCAAATAATAGAAAACCAGATCTGCCTTGGATTATTCTGATTCTTCCATTGGCATCATTAATAAGGCCTCAGACGGTTCAACATTCATCTCAACCTCTATATGAATTCTTATAAAACCAACACTTTTCATGGTGGATGTTAGCTTATCTAGACATAATAATTGATAAATGTAAATTGCATAATGTTTTAGGGCATAGTTTGATATGTTTTTAGTTATTAATTCAATCATTTAGTATGTATTTAGGTTATAATTGTGTTAGTTTATTAATTATTTGTGTTTTAAGTGTTTTATAGGTTAGTACAAGTATTTGAGATTAAATATTATTTTTTGAGGTATCTTGATGTGTTTGTTAGTGTTTCAAGGTCAACATCAAAGAATGGAGAAGTTTTAGAGATATTTGAGGCCTAAACAACGGCCCACGATCGTGACAGAAGCAACATAGTTAGCCTATGCCACGATTGTGATAAAAGGTTTAGAAGTGAACCACGGTCGTGGCTTGCATCGAGCAGATGCGTAGCCACTTCAAACTTCGCATTTTGAGGATTTTTTGGACCTTTTGGACCTAAGAAAAATCCTAGTTCAACCCTAAACACAAAAGAACATAAATAGAACAACAAGAACAGAAAGAAAGAGTTTTTGCATCAGCCACCATTGAGAAACCCTAAAGCGAGTCATCAAGAGATTGAGAAAGAGAAGAAGGAAGAGAGACGTAGAGAAGAAGCCGATGTGAAGTACTTCCCGAAACAAGAGATTTCCCGATGTTGCTACCTCCATCATCCATTCATATCTTGTTTTCGATGTATTTTCAATTTTATTAATGTATAGAATTGGAATAATCATTGATGATATGATTGTGTGAATGTTGATGATGTCTAAACTCACATTCGGGTTGTTTTTTTCTTTGATTTAATAATATTCTTATTGTTTTATGTTATTTGGATTCATTGTGATTGATTTCTGAGATTGCATAATTCGGTAATAGACTAAAAGGGTGAATCAAATAAAAAATAATTAAATTGGGCTAACGAGAGTTAGGTGATTTAATAAGAATGAGAAATTAGTCAAATCAGTAATAATGTGAAGAGATATCTCGCATAGGTTCCCGATAATCTATTGGAAAACTTTAGATCTAATTAGGGTTTGGATAGATTGTTAATTGAGAAATTACAATTTTCCATAATCTAATTAGGGTTTATAATTTAGGGTTAATGGTTATAACTTGAGAGAGAGTAATCAACCCCAGGATCGTCTAGGACCAATGATTCAATAATTCATAATCGATTAGGTTAATGTTAAAGATAGGTAAAATTTCTCCTTTCTCTCTATTGGTAATTCTTTAGGTCGATTCTTGAATGTGAGCATTACAATTACTAATTTGTTAATTGTGATTGATTCTTGAATTGAATTACTTGATTGAATTGCATTCATGTTTTAGTTTCGTTATATTTTGAATATTACGTATTGATTTGGTATTAGATTTTAGGATTAGATTAACTCTCCTTGTGGGATCGACACCTTAGGTACTACGCAAATGACCCATACGCTTATGGATTATCGAGGTTAAATATTAAAACTTACACATAACAAAAAATTGCATCAATAATCTTCTTATAGCATTAGCTAGATGACTCAATCTAGCAGTGGCGTGTTACAGTGGCAAGCTATAGAATCTAATCTAGATAGGAATATTTTTAAACTTTATATCTTTTAATCTTAAACTTAGCCTCCACTTTACTAAGAGTATAGGCTTTCTTTGTATATGTCAAGTTGCTGAATCTAAAATTTTTTATGTACTCTAATTTTTTGCAAATTTGAATAAATAGAAACTATCATCAATTAGGAGAACATTCTCTAAACTTGTCTTTGACCAAATTCTGATGGCTTAACTTTGAACTATTGAGAAAGTCACTCTTTTATCAACAAAGAAGTTCACAAGTGTACTCAACCATTTAGTAGCTACCCCTAGAAGAATTTTAATAGGGGAGAAACGACTCATCACCCTACTGAGAAATAACTAAAATATAGAGAGAGGTATCTAAGCTTATCAAAAAGTAGAAGAGTCCCTTACAATTTAACTCCAAAAGGGTTAGGAGGGCCTTGAGCTACTGAAATTGCTCTAAAGGAAGAAGAGCATAAAGTGAGGGGGAAAGAGGAGGAACTGATCGAAAAGGTGTAAAGTAATGTATATGAGTTTCCATTAAAATAGGAAATTAATGGAGAAAGGCGAGAGAAGGTTGAAAAGATATCTAAGCTATGAGAAACAGTTGAAAAATTAAATGAAATTGTTATTTCCTTCTCTAAAGGGGAAAGGAAACAAGCAGGTATTATGTAAGAAATGTAACACGTAGCATAGACCTTATTACGTGTCTCGGATCGTTCATAAAAGGGTTAAAAATGAAGGAAATACAGAGTACCTGATTTCAGTTTCATCTTGACTTCTGAAGCGATTTTCGTGGCCAAAACGAGCTCTAATCTCTCGGGACTTTCAGGGAAAATGTTCACCGACACGTGGTTGACGTCTTTCTATAGTTTTCTCAATACGTAAGTGCTCTTAACAGGTCAGAGGATCCGTATGCTTATGAATGATATTAGTAACTGCAGGAAACCTTAACCTTTATATATAGCTTCCATATCAGGCTTCCCCATTACAAGCCTGATATGGGTTCGGTCCACACTAATCAGGACCCATTTTCCTCCTAGACTTTGACCTATTGACTTAGATCATTTATTGGGCACTTTATTATCCTTATCTAGATCAAATTACAAAACTTAATTGATAAGTTATTGAAAATTTGAAAAATACAGTTAATAGTTGTCCAACATAATGAGAAAGGACAAAATTGTCCAACGTTCTCCCCCTTGAATAATCATTTATTGCAATTTTTACTCAAGTTTAAAAATAGTTTGAAAACTCGATTAAGTCACACTGTTGTATTGGTACCAAATTTAAAAATAAAAAACATTTGATCCAAAGGTAATGAAAGTCCAACATTCCGTCCTACAAGGCTTTCGATACCAAAAAATATCAAACACATGTGTCATGTGTGACATAGGTCCAATATAATCACGAATATCTAATACCTTACTAACATAAATGGGAAAATAGAGTGTGGCAAATTAGGACGATACCTGTATGATCTAATACGTATCATCTTCGTTTGTAGGTCTCGATTTCTCCAACTTTATGCTAAACTGTATTTGCTAAACTGCAGCAGAGAAATCCTATTTTCTCTTACCAAATACTAAACAGTATTAGAGAAAACCTTGTTTTCTCTTACCGGATGCTAAACAACATTAGAGAAAACCTTTATGTTCTCCAACTGAATTCTAAACTGCATTAAAGAACCTTTATGGGATTATACCTTATATCCCCCTATGTGATATCAAATTTATGGATATTCATACTAAACTTTATACGTCTAAATGACATAGGCTCAAGGTCAATCTTTATATATGCCTAATGACCTTTAAAATGCTGGAGATCAACACAAATCTTAAGGCTTTCATGTGTATTATGACTATACACAAGAACAGTTATGACTGAGGATAAAAAGATGATCATCTATATTAATAAATAACCATAATGTTATAATACATTAAAATGTACAAACATTTAAGGAGCAAATACAATGATCCCTAACTACTGCTGTCTAAGGACTTTAACATGCCCATACTGGATACATGTTTAACAAACACTAGTGGGTGAAGTCCTTTAGTCCTGATATGCTCCACTTCGTCATCACTTTTCTGAATCAACTCTTTTATGGTCAAGTATTTGACCTCTAAATGCTTAGATCCTGTGATATTCTTGTTGTTGTTCCTGAACAACATTGCAACAAGATTATTATAATATAATTGAATGGGTCTAGCTATCGAATCTACCACAGACAACTCAGAAATCAAGTTTCTTTGCCAAACTGCCTGTGTAGCAACTTTATAACATGCAATAAACTTTGCATGCATGGTTGAGGAAGTTATCAGTGTCTGCTTTACACTCTTCCACGATACTTCACCATTTGCCAACATAAAATGTACCCTGAAGTGGATTTACGATCATCCAGACACATAGCAAAATCGGAGTCTGTATACCCTGTGAAGTTTAGATCATTGGCTTTTCTGTATTTTAACTTATAATCCTTGGTACCCTTTAGGCATCTTAACACTCGTTTTATTGCATTCTAATGGTCAATACTTGGGTTAGCCAGATATCGACCCAACAGTCTAACAGTAAATGTAATGTCCGGTCTAGTGCACACCTGGGCGTACATCAGGCTACCAACTGCACTAGAGTACGGGACATTCCTCATGGCCTCTCTCTTAACTTTATTCTTTGGACATTGTACTAAAGATAATCTCTCGCCATGAGAGATAGGTGCTACAACAGGTTTACATTCAGCTATATTAAACCTTTGTAGCACTCACTTAATGTATGCTCTTTGGGAGAAGCTTAATGAGTGTTGAGATTTGTCCCGGTGAATTTGTATACTAAGGACAAAAGATGCTTCACCTAAATCCTTCATGTTAAAGTGTTTGGCCAAAAGTTGCTTTACCTCATGCAACATGGTCAAATCATTTGACGCGAGCAAGATATCATCCACATATAGTAATAGGAAGATAACTTTGCTCCCCCTGATCTTATAGTATAGGCATCTTTCAACTTTGTTTTCCACAAAGCCGAATAAGGTCAAAACCTCATCAAACTTTAGGTACCATTGTCTGGCAGCTTATTTCAAACTGTATATTGATTTAGTTAACTTACAAACTTTGTCAGTTGCATCATGATCCTTAAATCCTTCAGATTGCTCTATATAGACATCCTCATAAAGGTCACCATTCAGGAAAGTGGTTTTAAAGTCCATCTGATGTAGCTCCATGTCATAATGAGCTACTATTGCTATAATCACTCTAAATGCGTCCTTCGAGGATACAGGAGAGAAGGTAACATTGAAGTCAACTCTTTCTCTCTGAGTGAATCCCCTGGCAACCAAACACACCTTAAACCGCTCAACTTGACCCTGTGTGTCCTTCTTGGTTTTAAATAGCCACTTGCAACTGATAGGCCTGCAATGTTGAGGTAAATCAACAAGCTCCTATACCTTATTATGCCTTATAGATTGCATCTCATCCTTCATTGTTTCCCACCACAAGTACGCATGTGGTCCAGAAATGGCTTGTGAAAAGTAACTGTATCCACAACATGTCCTGTGTCATAGTCTTGCTCACCTAAATAAATTATGTAATTTGATGAGATAGTAGGTCATCTTTTTCTAGTGGATCTGCGCAATTGTATAGGTTCTTATACCTCAGAAACCTATTCTTAAACAGACATAGGTCCTTGTGCCTACACAGGTATGGTACTCAGACCGTCATCCACCAGACTTAACTGTATTACAGGCAGATACGTAATAATCGTAGTATCTGTCCTGGAGGATGATATGACCCTCCCTCATCATAGATATTATATTCCAGAAACTTAGTTGTCTACGATTCTACTATTCTGGTCCCTTAGAGTGGTCAAGATAACCTACTAAATAGCAACAAGTAGAACGAAATTACAATCTGCTCTCATAAAGATTATATATCTTTATCTCAGCAGGGCAGCTCCACACACGAATGTGTGTAAGGCTTGATTTCTTTCCAACCTGGAGTTTAAAAGACGTCTTTGGCACTGATTTACTTGAGACCCTATTCAAGACATACAATGTCGTCTTGATGGCTTCGCTCCAAAGGTATTCAGGTAAGTTATTCCTGCTCTACATTGACCTCATCATGTCCTTTAGGGTGCGATTGTGCCTTTTGGCCACACCATTTTGCTCAGGATTACCTGGCATAGTGAACTGAGTCACTATTCCAACTGATTCTAAATACCTAGCAAACGAACCTTTTTCTTGTCCTGCAACCCCATGTCTGCCATAGTATTCCCCTCCCCTGTCAGATCTGACTATCTTTATTGATTTTTTCATTTGGTTCTTAACCTCAGTCTTAAAGATCTTGAACTTATCAAGAACTTTAGACTTTTCTTTAAGCAAGAACACATAGCCATAGCGGGAGTAATCATTTATAAATGTCAAAAAATCTAGCATTGCATAACGTGACTGTATAGGGACTACTAACATCTATATGTATGAGGTCCAATAAACCAGAAGCACGAGTTGACCCTTTTTTTTATCTTGGTCAACTTACCCCTGCAACAATCGATACATGTTTCCAGATTACTGAAGTCTAGAGTTGGAAGAATGTTATCCTTTATCAATCTCTCAACCCTCTCCCTGGAAATGTGGCCAAGACGTTTATGCCACAACATGTGCGATGTTTCCTTTATGAAGGCTCTCTTTCGAGTAACAGGTGTAGCAAAATAAGAAGAGGCATACATTTTGTTGGGAGTAAGATGCATTCTATATAATTCGTAGGATAAAAGGGCAATTTTGATATGTCTTGTATTAATATAAATATTTACAACTGAAGTATCAAATACAAAATGATAGCTCTCTTTATCCAAAACTGATACAGAGATCAAGTTCTGTCTACAAGGCGGTATTTAAAACGTGTCTCGTAAAACTAATACAAACCCCGTATCGAGGTTCAAGCTTACATCTCCTACAAACAAAACATCCATCTCTTCATTTTTGTTGACCATCAGCTTCTCCTCTCATTCAGTCGAACTTCTCCTAGATGTGAACCCCTACATTGTGGAAACAATATGATTAGAAGCTCCACTATCTAACCACCAAGAACTTGGTGTGGTTATAGCTATATTAGATTCATGAATCATATAGGCTGAGGAGTTACCTGACAGTTCCTGCTTAACCTTCCACAGCTTGTATTTCTGGCAATCGGCCTTTCTATGCCTTTTTTTTTTTACAGAAGAAACACCTCTTATCCTTTATGTCATGTGGGCCCTTAGCAATGCTGGACTGTCCAATCTGAATCTGTGGAGAGGATTTGAGTTTCTTACTCTTACCCTTAGGCTGTTGCGGTTTAGTCTTCTCGTTATCTTTGGCAGTTGCAAATAGGACTATATAAGGAGAACTCTTAATCTTCTCCTTAACTGCTGGACACCAAGAAATCAAGGCATTGATGTCCCAGGCCTCATCCTGAGAGATGTAGAAGGTAGCCAACATCTTAAACTCTCGAGGAAGAGTATTTAGTGCCTGATGTACTATGTTAAGAATAGGTACATCTAGTGCCTTCAGCTTACTCTGAAGGTGAACCATCCTGATAATGTACTCTCTAACGCCTCCTTCTTCTATAGTCCTCATAGAGAAAAACTTTTTAATTAAGGTGCTATGCTTTGTATAAGAAGACACCTTGTACCTCTGTGAAATGATATCCATAAACTCCTTCGATATGACCATATCTAGTAATCCACTGAACAGATGATCTGGGATCGGCCTTTTGATGGTCAAATAGCATATCCTATTTGATCGCTCCCAGATTGCAATTACTGCTTTATCAGCTTCTGAGCTGATATTAGTAAATGGAGAAGGCCTCTCAATATACATCGTTATGTTGACTTCAACCATCTCCAGGGCAAACTCAACATCCTTCTTCCACTTCTTGAAATTGAAACTATTTAAGGTCTCAATCGTGATAGCACTGTTGTTTACAGAAAAGGTGACTACAAAATAGAAAATACAATGTAAATATCAGTATAAATATAGGATAACAACGATACTTAAAGCAGTATCTATACTAAGAAGTCGATCACACATATTATGAAACACCTTTGGGCTTAATACATAATATATACAATTAGACTCTCACATAAAAGCGACCAGAGTACAAACCATCAACAAAAATGACACTACCACCTTTAGGTGAATAGACATTTAAGCAAAGATTTTCCTCTATCTAATGCCTTTACAAACATCTTAAAACTCTATGTAAGGCTAGCATCTTTGGACAGAATAACCAAACATAAAGCCAGAGACATCTCCCAACATGTAAGCAGAACAATCCAAAACACTGACTTGAAAGGCCACTTTGGTGACTATATCCTCATCAATACCTTAGAAAGTCCACAAACACAAGGGATACATCTTTATGTCATCCTCACATTCTATATGGGCATAATGTATGTGAAAATCAGCTATAAATGCAAAAACCAAATACACAGTCAAATAATCATATACTAGTACTGAAAACATCGTCTTTAAACTTTATTTGAGACTTTTATTTAAAAAATTCTCAATGAGAGTGACTATCTTACTTTCCTAAATACCGAACCTACCACATGAGACATAAAACTTTAAGTGTCTCCTTTATGCAGTTTGGAGCATGAAAATGCACTTAAAATCAGCTTAAAAAAGCTTTAAAACATTTTTCCGGAATCCAATTACCAATATAATAAATCCAGAAAAATTAAAAAATCACTTAAAAAATTCCCCCGACCTGGAAACTGACCCAAAAGGACCCAAGGCAACTTTATGGAAACTCTGAAAATTTTTTAAAAAAATTTCTGGTGTTAATGTCAGCATGACGTCAGCAACATTGTAGCGCTGACGTCAGCAAGCGTCACACTAACACACGCGCATGTAACAACGCACGAGAAGCGTCTAGCACGCACCCCCACGCGCACTTGCACTTTCACTATATTTAATGCACATGGCGCCACGTGTCCGAACTGCTGCCACTCGCGCCGCACCCGTAACTGGCCGCGTGAGACACGTACAACTGCATTCGTTACCCCGTGGAGCCACGTGAGAGGACATCGCATGCGCTAACCAATCACAAGCCTTCCTTTATATATAGCTTCTATATTAAGTTTCCTCATCACAAGCTTGATATGGGTCCGATCTACGCTAATCGGGATTCATTTTCTTCCTAGACTTCGACCCATTAATTTAGATCATTCATTAGGCCATTTTATTACTCTTATCTAGATCAAATAATGTAACTTAACTGATAAGTTATTGAAAAGTCGAAAAATACAATTAATAATTGTCCTACATAATAAAAAAGGACAAAATTGTCCAACAAGGAAAAATCTCATCAAAATAACAATCAAACAAAAAAGAAAGATCTGGACCAAAAATAAAGGAGTAAAATAAATAAAGAGAGGGGAAAACATCTATAGAATAGAGTGAGAGATTATTTTATGGTGTAAATCATCTTACAATTAATAAAGTACACGTGGATTAAGATATCTTCAGATTGCTCATATTCTATACTTTGATTTTCCAAATCTTCAGTTATGTTTGTTTTTTTAAATTGATATAACTAATTTAATTAGTATTTAAGTGTATGTTTGGTTCAGTTTTTGAAAAATAAAAAAGTACTTTTTTTATCGCAAAAGTTATTTTTAAAAAAAATGAGCGTTTTATCGTACAATTCAAAAGTACTTTTTTAAGAAAAATGATCTTTTAAAAAATTAAAATACAACTTTTTAATAAGCTTAAATTTAAAATTTTTCAAAAAGTTCTACGGACAAAAATTTTAGTAACAAAAGCTCTACCGATGTACTTTAAGCTCATGAGCTCGGACTATACCTCATAAGGAAAAGTGGGAGAATATTCCAAGAACATTATTGTGCTTTCTTTCGACGATATTCAAACAATTAGTAGTTCCCAAGAATTGGGACGAACAATTTAGAAGAGGTTTCACTTCAAAGTTTTATTGAATTTATGTTAATTTTCCATTTTCTTACTTGGGTCTATGACACCTGTTGATGTGAAAGGATTCACTTTAATTAACTTCAACAATATTTTATTAATTAAAAAAGAAGTCTCAATTGCATAGGAGTGAAGGAAAAAAAAAATACAAACAATAGGTTAACAAATTGAATGGTTGAAGCAATATGGGTAACGAAATGAACAATAATAACAGAACTGTCCCTCTGAAAATTTCCATCATGGAACTAACGGAAAGGATTGAAATTGGAGGTACTTGAGACATGAATTGTAAATTAATTATTGATGATAAAGAATGTATCATCTTTGTCGTCGTCGTCGTCGATTTAAAAAGATTTAATAGTACACAATCTTGCATTTAATTAATAAAAAAATTATTTTCAAAATGATAAAAATGTCTAAATCATTTTTAAAAAAATAAGGGAAGTTTTTGTGAAAAAGATAAGTGGGATAGGGTCCACATTCTTTTAAGAAAGCCGTGTGGCTTTGTAATTGCATAATTTTCTTGTCTTTGCCCATTCTTTTCCAGTTAGTCAATGGAAAATCTTGATTTGGTAGTTGCTTGCCCGCTAGAATACATGCAAGAGTGTGATATCCGTTGCACGGTAATAAATACTAAATAGATATATACGCCTTTTTAGAAGATGTCACTTATAATTATCTAATGTTCAATATATATTATTTTTTATTAGGAAGTATCATCACAGCTTTGGTCTATTTTAAATCGTCTATGATGTTCATCATTTTTCGTGCTAAGATTGAATAAGATATTATATGATCCAAACTTAAGTTCTATCATTTGGATTATCAATGCATCCATTTACTGTGAGCAATCAAGGATATTCTTAATATAATAAACTTATTTGTAATAAAGCAAACCCCTGAAGAGTTTGCCTAAAAGGTACCCACGCATGACTTTTAGGCTTTCATCATTGGTATAACACTTTAAATTAAGCAGTGAATTAAGATATCAAATGGAATTAACAATATATGGCATGAGCTTAGTATATTTCTTTGTATTTTCCTTTCTACTAGCTTAGTATATGTCTTTGTACGTTGAATAGCATTCTTTATTATCTAGTGTATATTCTGTAAGATATACAGCATCCAACCGATCAGGATATTAGTGCATATGAATCTAGTTCACGACATCCATGTCAAATGGGAAAGGTATAGCTAAAACATACGTCTAGTTCTAATAATTAAGTGGGCATCTCAAATGGGAAAGGTATAGCTAAAACATACGTCTAGTTCTAATAATCAAGTGGGCAAGAGGAAGAGCTCTTGGATGTTGGGACAAAACAACGACTCGCCAATCACATTCACTTAGGCAAATGCTTTATCATGTTACACTATTATTTTTGTTTAAAACAGGAAGCAATGTTAAACAATATCTGAGTGAAACCTCTTAATGGCTCTATGATGGAATAATAAATGGAACAAGGTCAAACTAAGATGAAAAATCGTAACTAGAATGCCTACAATTGTTCTTATATCGACAATTTCGTCTTTAGAGAATGGACCATTTTGGGTAAATACAATAAGTTGCTTCCTCTTTATATGAAATGATCTTTTAGCAAATAGTTATCAATAAGCATCAAAGATTTTAATGTGAAAGTAGAAGTAGCTTCTCGTTCAATATTATTTTTATATACTAAATTTTTAATCCTAATAGATTCATCATGGAATTAAGATTTTATTTGAAAATTTTAAAATATAGATAAGATACTTTATTATTTAATTGCAATCATCTGTCATTCTAATCAGATTAACAAAATCACAATTGGTTTAATAGCTTAACCTATTTTATTGGCTTTATATTGGTTTGCTACTTGCTACTGATATAAAGGGGAAATTACTTCTCAAAAAAAGATATTAAGTGTAAATTACATGTATATACTTTCCATCTGAAATGTAAGGAGTTCAGGTCAAGATAGAGATAAGCAAGACCCGTATATATATATATATATATATATATATATGCATACACATGTACATATAATGTGAATATATCCTTTCGCTGTTTCTGTGTTAATTTCATTATTCGTATTCCTTACCTTTTGGCTACTTCCGGAATTGCTCATTTTAAGAAAAGTGAAAAATTGGAAAGAAAATTAATTTCCTGCATGTCAAGCATATGCATAATCTTGGCAGTTAGGCGTAATAATAATTAAACAAAATATGTTTGGATAAGGGATGGAGAACTTATCTGATCAATTCACAAAGTTTACCATCGAACCTTTATTTAATTATTAAAAAAATAAAGTAATAGGAAATCTTCACATATTACTGGAGACAAGAAAAAAAGAAAAGGAAATTGAGGCATACCGTGATACAGGCCCAAACGCACCCTGCTATTGTTGTTAACGCCTCTGGCCCCTCTTTATCAGTCTCTCGTGCAGCATTTAGCTCTCTCTCCCTCCCACTTACACTTGCCAATTTATATCCTTCCATCGCACCACCCTCTGCTCCTACTATCTAATCAACTCACACTCACACTCACTGTCATTCTCATTTCTCTCTTCCTCTGTTCCTCTCTTCCTCTGCAACTCAATACCAAAAATCATGGTTGTTCTTTCCCAGCCAGCTTTAGACCAGTTTTCTTTGATCAAAACATACAAGCCCACCAACCTGTCCACCGAGATTCCCGTCATAGACCTCGCAGACCCCGACGCAAAGACCCTCATGGTCAAGGCATGTGAGGAGATTGGGCTCTTTAAGTTGGTCAATCATGGAGTCTCATTGGAGTCCATGATCAACTTGGAAACTCAAGCTTTACATTTTTTTAACCTCCCTCAGTCCGACAAGGACAAGGCTGGCCCTGCTGACCCTTTTGGCTACGGAGACAAGAGAATTGGCCCTAATGGTGACATTGGTTGGGTTGAATATCTCCTACTCAACACCAACCCCCAAGTCACCTCCCAGAAAAGCCTCGCCGTTTTTCAGGGAAGTCCACAAAAATTCCGGTTAGTATCTACAATGATACTAAAATTAATGGCTCTCTCTTCTAGGGTCAATGAGTTATTAGTCGATACGTTAATTAAAAGATTTCAATGCAATAAGTTCTGCCGTAATTGAGTTTCTTTTATGGGAATTTATGTAGCTCTGCTGTGGAAGATTACGTATTGGCAGTCAAGAGAATGGCTTTCCAAGTAGTGGAATTGATGGCTGATGGTTTGGGGATAGAGCCTAGGAATGTCTTGAGTAAGTTGCTAAGAGATGAGAAGAGTGACTCGTGTTTCAGGCTGAACTACTATCCACCATGCCCAGAACTGCAAGCGTTGAGTGGTAGAAATTTGGTTGGGTTTGGGGAGCACACTGACCCTCAGATAATTTCTGTCCTAAGGTCCAACAACACAACTGGCCTGCAAATCTGTACCAGAGATGGGACTTGGGTTTCAGTCCCACCTGATCAGACCTCTTTTTTCATCAATGTTGGAGATGCTTTACAGGTAAACTTCCCTTATTGTTAGTCTAATAAGAACATGTCTTTTTGTTTTTGTAACCAAGTAATTTTATATGTAATACTATTGGGTTTTCTTTTCTTTTTTGTCACAACCTCTCTGTCTCTCTGAACTAGTCCAGTCTAGTACCTTAGAATTAGTGGAAACGAATCTTTCTTCTAAATTCCCATTGATGGTCTTCTACTGGACCCACCTCAGTTTCTTATGAAATATACCTGGGGACCTGGGCTAGAAAAAAAAAGAAGTAATCCTTGTGCACTTATTTTATTTTCCCAAATTTGATTGGCATGTGTGATTATGCAGGTAATAACTAATGGAAGGTTTAGGAGTGTGAAGCATAGAGTTATGGCTGACACAATGAAACCAAGACTTTCCATGATTTACTTTGGTGGTCCACCTTTGAGTGAAAAGATAGCACCTTTACCCTCTCTACTGGCAGAAGGAGAAGGCAGCTTATACAAGGAATTCACATGGTGTGAATACAAAGTCTCTGCCTACAAATCAAGATTGGCTGATTACAGGCTTGGGCTATTTGAGAATAATAAAAGCAGTTAAAATGATGCGGTCAAATTCCCTGTTTTAGCAAAATCTAGGGTTTTGTCAAAGTTCCACATAGGTGTGAAGAAGTTGACTCGACTCGACTCGACTCTGCCATAGATGGGAAACAAAAACGGTTTCCCTTTTTCTCACTGTGTTTTCTTTTCCTACATCTCTTGTTTAGTTTACATGTAAGTGCAATGTTAGTACCCTTATGCCATTAATGCAAGTTTATTACTAAACTTTAAAATTTCTATCTGTTACTTTCTTTTTATTATTATAGGCAGGCAACTACTTTCTAATCAATTGTTAACACTTCTCTCCATTATTTTCAAACAAAATATCACCATCACATCAATACCATGAATCAAAAACATTTATTTTTGACTCAGTAATGTTAATAACCAAAAGTTGGCCCCACCTATTCCGACAAGCGTGGCTTACAATTAATGTTTCGGTTATATAACCTCCTGGCAACATTCGCCAAACGTTGGTATTGCAGCCATCCTCTGTAAAACAGATAAATATGGCAAACAAACCCGTCTTCGGTACTTCGGTCAAGCTATCCCGAAAGTGGGGAAGTAACTGCAGTCGAGAGAAAACGCTTGGTTCTATCTCCATTTTTACTTCATTTTGCCTAATTTATTAAAAGCTTGGAATTTAAATTATAACTTTCTTTCTTCCACTTCAATTTTTTCACAGGCATGTCAACCTCAACCTTTATATACCAGTGCTGCCAGAATAAAGAAACGTGTCGACTTAATCCTCTTATTACAATTTTAGGAATAAGTGAGAGAGCAGAGTTTTAAGTAGCGGCTGAGTTGAGGTTGTCAGAAATAAAACGATTGGTTGTTTGATCTTGCCATAATTATTGTGAAAATCCCCTATTAGCCGCAATCCTATATTTAAAATCTTGGACTGGATTTAATCCTCTTACTAAAGTAATATTTAAACAGTAATTGGGGGAGTAACTCTAACTCAACCTAAGTTTTCAGGAGATATAATTAAGACATCCATATCTTTTCATGGGTTTATTCAGAGGTGGCCCCCTCTAACTAGCGGTGAAGGGGCATTCCATGACCGAATAATAAAATGGAAAGCGCTAAGAAGATTCTGACAAGGAAATGTCTACCGAAAAGAGTCGGGTCGCTCTCCGAAGAGTTTGTATTGACCATCCAGGTGCAATTCACTATCTCTATCACACCTTCACTTTTTCTTCTGACTCGGAATTTCATCAGTCATTAATTCAATGGATACACTTGGCGACTCTCTAGTTCTCATTCATGTAAAACTAGAAACAGAAAGGGACACCCTTTGAAGCAACAGATTCGGTATGAAAAATTTATTTAAAACATTACTTATATATTTATGAAATTTTCATTATAAGAGGTTCTTAAAGTTATCATGTATAATAATTGTTATATTTTAATATTATATATAACTTATTTAATCATGAGTCGATCAATCGGTAGTCATTAGATGTAACATAAACTATATGGAAGTAGTTGTGTGATCAATATAAGATTCATCATCCTAAAGTAATTAGTGAGAATGTTTCATTATTCTCTATTAGTATTAATTCAACAAATTTAGGCCAAGGTGGAATGACACTTTGTAAATAGTTTACAAATGTCATTATTTGAATAAATAGCTAATGACGGAGAACTAATATGATCATAATTAAAATATAGTAGACATTAATTTCATATTCTATGACTAATCGAAACATTGTATGATGAAAATATTGAATTATGCAAAAAAATCATGCATAAAAAGGTTAGTCAAAACCAAATTGACATTCTTAAATATTTAAGCAGTCATGATGCGTTGCTAGATGTTAATCTTGATTTATAATTATAAATTGTTTAATTGGAGAATTAAAGATAAATTAAAATGAGCTTTAATTTATCTAATTCTATTTATGAATTAGAATTAGGATTATAATTTATAATCATTATCAATATATTTGGGAACCTAATGGGTCTCATGTAAAAAATGAGTTATAGAATGCAACGTTATTTTAATCAAGTTGAACTTAAATGTAAAATTTCAAAAACTTTATGATTAAAAATGAGATATATAATAAATAAGGATCAATGTGAGATATTAGATCTTTTTTGGGCATAATTAGTATTTAATTATAATTATTTGTAATTTTAATTAAAGTATAATTGGAATTAGAATTTAATTTCAATTAAATTACTAAAACGTCAAAAACCTATTATAAATAGACTTAAGTTCTATGGAGTAAGTACTTCTTGCTTAACTCTCTTTGTAAGAGTTACAGAATTCTCTCAGCCCATTTTGTGAATATCATTAGAAGCCGAACATTTGTTTGATTACAGTGATTAAGATGAATTCGTTTCGAAAACGATTCGAAAGATACAAAAAGAAAAGATGAGGATGAAGCTTCGGAATAAAATACGAATTTCGATTCATATTTTATTATAATTATGTGTTAATTATTTTATAAAATTAAAAATATCTTGATTTCAAGAAATAAAAAATTACAAAAACAGTTCTTAAAATTATTCTGTTGCGCCAAGACTGTCTATTCTTGGATTAATAATGCCCGTAGCTTTTATGATATGTATTATGATGCGTTATATACAGAAGGATGAGAGTGAAAAAATGGAGTGGTTTAAGAAAATTTTAGAAGGAAAAACGTGGATCTGATTCGTTGGAGTTTGTATTGACGGATTTATAATGTCTACAAAATTCAACATCATAATGGTTTCGGATTCCAACTTTACCAAACATATATGAGTTGCATCTTACAATGCAAAACGCTAATTAAGTTCACTAATAATGGAAACCGATATACTTATAGTCTACATAAGAAATCAAATTATTATAGTGAAATCTTTATTATTAGTAATGATTATTTTTTAGCTTGTACGGGGAATTCCTTCACACTATAGTCCTAAGTGGTGGCAATTCCTTCTCGAATCGGGCAAATTTGTCATAATAATAACCTCAAAGTAAAAGAAATCCGCATTATTAAGCTTTATAGACCGAGTCGAGCTAACACAAGGATAACAAAAATGGATCAACCTGAAATTAATGGATTTTGCTTAAATTGATTGGATTTTAAATTAAATTTGTCCTTTTTTATTTAAATTTTAGATCAGTTTGAGTTTAATATCACTTTTATTTCGTTTTGAAACCTGAATTATCTATTATATTATATTTTAATTTTGTCTTTTGACCAAGAAAAGAGTTCACAAAGCTATTTTTTCTGCTCTTAATTGTAATTGACTCAAATCTTGTACTCAATCAAGTCTTAAATTGCACTTAAAAGTTTTTTTTTCCATTTCAATTTTGTTTTCTTATTCCAAAATCTCTGCTAGTTTCTTCTTGGATTTTTGTTGCACTTTAGATATGATTTCATGCTTTAAACGTGTTGTTTTGTGATGGTTTCAACTTGATTTCGTCTCAATTGATTCTCAATTTCTTGGATTTGATCCATTATCCTTTGTCATGTTTTGGATTTTATTTTTGTGTTAATTTGAAATTCATTCTTGTTATTAATTTGAAATTCATTCTTGTTAACGACATCTTTCTTATGTTGGAATAGAGTTTTTTTTTCCCTTTTGGGATTGAAATTCACCTATTGAAGAGTTGTTATTCACCTATTAGTGCTTCTTGCAACTTTTGTGAGAGTAGCACTAGCGAGGAATTTATGGAGCAAAGGAGTTGGACAATTTCCACGTGGCTTCTTCCAAAGCACCCAACTTTATATAAGAACGTAATTAGTAACTACTTTTACAACTTGACATTAAAACAATATGTTAAAAATTTTTGGAGCAAAAGAATTAACAAACTACATTTATATAAGAATGTCTTGGACTTAGATCAAGTCTCAACTGAATTTGACAAAAAAATTGATCCAAGCTTGAGTTGTTGTCAACTGTAAAATAACATGCTAATTAATTATTTTTATACTAAACTCCAAGTTATTCCCATTTAATATGCTTTTTTAGAACATAACCCCCCAAAAGACAAGCTATTAAGGATCTTATTTTGGAAAAAAGAACTTGTTATTTTGGGACTCTTGAAGACCAAGATTAAAACCCATAATCTCTAAGATCATATGAGGTTTTTAAAGACTAATTGGAATTTTTGATCCGATTATGAGCATCATCATAATGGCAAAATAGTCTATGCATAAAGGAATGTATCCAAGCCACAGTTTTAATTAATTTTGATTAGTTCATCCATATGACATGTAAGATGGAAGGCATTGGAATTCTCTTTGATATCTCCATCATATATGCTTCTAACTTTAAATTCCAAAGAGCCAAGCTTTGAGAGGATCTATCTACCATACATAACTTTATGTCCAAGCCTTGGGTGTTTGCTAGTGACTTTAAATGTGTCCTCCAACCTAATTAAGCTTAAGGTGACAGGGTTAAATAGACAGGTATAGGCAAGGAGCAAGAAAATGTTGTTAAAAGACTAGGAATATTTGATTTGAAAATTGTAGGTAACCTTTTTACTTGGAGTGAAAAGCAGCATGGGAGATTCTTCAGTAGGAAAAAACTTGACAAAATATTGGTTAATCACTTATTTTTGAGGAATTTCCCCAATTATATGCTCTTTTTGGTGTCATATTATGTTCTGACCATTCCTTAATGGAGTTACAGAACTACAACTTTAGCTTCTCACAATGCCCTTTTCAGTTTTTCTTTTTTTGATTAAAAAAGAAGGATTTATTGAAATAGTGAGAGAAGCCTGGGAAACTAGGATTTTAGGATGCAAGTCATTTCAACTTATAAGGAAACTCAGGCTAATAAGGACCAAGTTAAAAGTATTTCATAAGTTAGGAGGTTCCCTAATTGCTCAGAGAATGCAGGAAGTTAAAGTTGTTTTAAGGAAAGCTCAAGATGATTGTTACCACGAGCTAACATTATTAAAAATTAGGAAGCTAGAGGAGTATAATAATGTACTATAGGATCACAACTCCCTATTAATACAAAAGGCTAGAACAACATGGTTAAGAGAAGGAGCCTCAAACACAAGGTATTTCCACCAATCTATCCTAGCTAGAAGAAACTCCAGCAAGATTAAATGATTACTTGATGAAGATGATCATGCTCACTAATAAAAACATAATAGAAGAGATGGTAATTAACTGCTGTAGAAACATCCTAGGCTCAAGCTCTTCTAGTCCAATAAGTATGCAGGAACTAGTAAGGTCAATTGAACATTCTAATCCTATCTCTCAGGATGTAATATAAAACCTAATGAAACTAGCTTCCTCCCTGGTAAGTTGGGAACTGGACTGGGTGAGTTCTAGATCTCTGCTTCTCGTAACTCCTTCAAGGCCAACAGTGGCTCAAAAGGCAGTAACAAGCCAACCGTGACACTACTTCATCAAGCTTTTGAGCGATTCTGATAAATACTCCTTTTCTTGTTTTATAACTCTAACCCTAATTCTTCGAGTTTTTTCTGGTGGGTTTCAAATTTGTTTGCTTTTTTATTTGTTGGTACTTGATATCAGTCGTTGTTCGGGTCTTTTTATTTTGCAAAAAAATGTTGACATTTAGGTCATTGATATCAGTCATTGTTCAACGATTGATCTTTCTTATTTTGGGTACCTATGACCCAGTTGTGTTTTCAAATCCCTCAATACTTGATAGGGTTCTTCTAGATAAGCACACTATTGATGGTAGAACGATGAGGGAAAGATTCCATTTTTGTTCCTTTTTTAGGGTTTTATTAGTGGGTTTGCGTTTTCAGGTTTGGGTGTACGTGGGGATATTAATAGATGTGTTGATTTTTTTGGTAATGGTTTCTTGGTTTGAGGGAATCTTCGAACTTTTCTTCTTTTTGAAC
>JANQAP020000048.1:10080437-10092601 GCA_026874005.2 Erythroxylum coriaceum | reverse complement strand
CTTGCTCATCACCTAGAGACGGGGAGGAATGGGGGTGAGCTTACAAGCTTGTGGGTAACAAGTTTATAATGGAGAAACGAGCAAAACCATCGAAAATATCCATTTCTGCAGTAAAATGCTTTGCAACCATAAAACATGTACTTCCCAAATTCTCAAGCTTGTCAAACACATCATAAACAACATAAGGCATGTATTCATCAACTTATCAACAAATCATAAGCAACTTAAGCACACATAATGGTTTGGGTTGTCCATAAACAGAACGAGTTAACACATTCCCTTGAAATGGTCCTATGTAGTCGTGAACAGAACAAACTAACACATTCCCACATAGTGATTTTTGTGTAGTCGTAAACATGAGGGAGTCCATGAAGGAGCTCCATGCCACTAGCGGGCAGGCGAGAGAAGCTTTTAACATGGTCAATGTGCACGTGACATTCTTAAATGGACCACCACAAACCCACACAAACATGAATTTCATATCTTGTAAACATCCTGCCTAAAAGGCACATTTCAAAAACATGATTTCCATAGGCATGATATTTTTCAAATACAATTTTCATCATCATTTCATATATCATCATCAAGATTCATGTACCAAACATATAGCAAATAATTCAATCATTCAAGAAGCAATAAAATGCAATATTTATAAAGCAATTGAAATCATTTAAATCTTTATTGATTGGAAAATTTCTTATGGCTCATTAACTCAACTATAAACAAGTAACCCACCTTGAATTCCTTGCTTAAAAGTTGCTCAAAAATGCTTTTTCTCTTGCTCCTCTTGCCTTCTTTTATTCCCTTTTATTAAAGACAAAATTCCCAATTCACTAGGACTTCCAATTGAAAACCCAACAAGCATATTCACTAAAATTTGATTCTAGAATACTTAAACCCATCCATTTCCTAAGCTTCATAACCCAAAACCTTACAAAAATCCAAAAAATTACACATGAATTTACCTTGAATCTTCACCAAACAATGAATTTCTTGGCTCTAATGAAAGCTCTTCTCTTCCTCTACCTTTTTCTCTTCTTGAATCACCTCAAATCTCTCTCAAAAGCTAAGAAATGATGAAACCCTAGCTTCTTCTTCTTCTTTTCTCTCTCATTTCTCTTTCTTTCTTATGTTTTTCTCTTCTTTCTCTCCCTAAATTTCGTTTTTGTTCTTTTTAAAAGCAAGACAACACTTTTCCTTTTCCAATTTTGCCCTTAATGAGTGGTAAAAGTCATTCCTACCCTTCCTTATATGCCTTGTGCCTTTTAATCTTAAGTGACATGCCAAAATTGCCCTTAAAACCATCTTACTACTTTAACACTTTAATTCAATTAACCTATGTCATAAAATCTTACTAACATTTACATAATAATTGACTCCACAAAATAAATCCATAAAGACCTCATAATTAATTTAAATCATGCTTATTCATCAAGAAAAAAGTTCGGGGGCCAACAATTTTAATCAGGTATGAATTTTGAGGATGAAATTCTTTTAAGGACGAGGGAATTGTAAGGCCCTAAAATATACCCTAGTTGAAACGATACATGTTCATGAAAGTACATATGAGATAGGAGTTAAAATTATACTATGATTTGAATGTGAAAGGTATATGACTTGAATTTTGGTATTGATGGACTATAGTTAGTAAATTGGAATTAATTGATACCATTAGAGAATTGAGGTATTTAAATGTATATTTAGACTAGGAAAATTGTCAAGCGGCAAAACAATTTGGTACATGAAAATTAGTATGAATATGCTTATAATTAAGTGACATTTGGCATAGTTAAATGAGTGACAAATGGACTAGTAATTAATAGACAAATGGACCAATTATTATGTGACAAGTGGACCAACCTTGGAATGACATATGGACTAATTTGTAGGTGACTAAAGGCAGCATCTTAAGGTGACAAATGGTAGCATAATCAAGTGTTACATGGCATGACATGGTAATTGACACATGCTTAAGTATGTTGAAGACACCTAGTAACCAAAGGTGGCAAATTTCTTGCTGGAATGTTCTTCACTTCTTTCAGTTTGCTCCTCTCCACTGAAACTCTCATTTCCTCTCAACTTATGGAATTTTGATAGAGTTTGGATCATTTTAACTTGGAATCTTGGTAAGATACTACATTGAGGAAGCTACTGTAAATTATATTCTATGCTGCTATCTTTTTGGTGCTAAGAGCATCCTACTTTCACCTTAATCTTAGATGTGTGCTGATTGCTTGGAAGGGCTGATTTAGTTAGTTTTTTGAAGTAGGAATTTGAAATTAAAGAGGTAAGGGAATACTAAACTTGGTATCATGTTAGAACATGTATTGTTTGATGTTTGAAGTGGATAAAATGTGTACTGAATTAAGAAAGAATTGAGGTTAGAAATTTGATACATGTTGGATACTTGCTAGAAGGAGTGGTTCCATTGAACAGATATCAGTATATTAGCCATATCTTGACCCGTAGACATCAAAATGGTATATTAACGAATCGACTTTGATTTCTATCAGTAAGGGTTTTAAAATTTGGCTTAAAATTGAGTTCTTGTTGTTGTCCACGATGAGAATAGTCTGTAGTATTTTTTGTATAACTCTTGGAATAAAGAACCAAATTGCATTATTTTTATTTCGTTTCAAACATAATACATAGAGGAACATTTGTTTAGAAGAACATATTGTTTAAAAACGTTAATTTCTAGGTCAAAATGGCCATACAAAACTAATCCAAAAATTTGTCCTATGAAACAACTATTTGGAGGTTTCAGGTCACTTATCCCACAATTGTGGGAAATGGTTAGGAAGGTGAAAAAAATGAGATTTTGTGGAATCGATGATTGTATAAGGTTAATTGAGTAATAGTTAGTTTAATTATGCATTACTAATTAAGATGATAATGTAAAGGATGTATGGTTTATAATGTTGAATTGCTTGGTGTGATCATGAATGAATGAGTTCCAAAGGCTTATGTATTATAAATTGAATATGGATGTATGTGAATTGGGAATTTCTATGATAATATTATGATAATTCCATACCATCAGTTGTCTGAGGAGTTTGATAATTGGGATTGTGTTAGAAGTGCTTTCTATTTGTGTGAATATACACATTTTATGAAGACTCAATACCTCTATTGATGTATTATTGTACATACTTGTAATTGTATGACATGTTAGTTTGTTTGAAAATCAGTGAATATGTCAAATTGAACAAAATGGAATAAAGTGACATGTGTTACAATATGTTCCTCGTATGAGAATTCTGAAAAGAACCCTTTTTGTTTTAAAACTATTAAGTCCCAGACGTGGATAAATAGGAATGCCTAGAAGGGTCTGCAGCTGCTCCTGTGACACTTTGATGTCTCCTATTACTGACACTTCGGTGTCTCCTATTATTGAGACATAAGTCTTTCCTATTTTTTGATATCGACCACAGTATCTCTTATATTAATTTCGTTACCCACTTCTGTATAACGGATTAACAGACTAACTTGTTTCATATTCTGTTATATGCTCAGTTATGATATAAATAAGCTTTGGTCTGAAACATCTGAGTTCTGTTCTGAAATAAAAAAATTATGTTTTGTTACAGACCAGTTTTGTTTTGATATTATAATATCCAATTTTGAAATTGGTGAGTTTTGCACTGAAGCAAATGTGTAACCTGTTCTAATATGTTCTATTTTGTTTTGAGATTCATGATATTTTTGGTTCAGTTTGAAAATGGATAAATAAACAGAGCTTATTATCTTATGTGATTTTGAATAGGTGAATGTTTGGATGACTGTTTGAAACAATTGTCAGCTTATATGCTATTTAGTTTATTCCCCACTAAGCTTTATGCTTAGCATGGTAGTTTTGCCCCGTGTAGGTTCAGATAGGAGGGTTTGAAGACTGGGATAATAGTAACCGCAGTGGCCTACAAAGAATGTGTTTTATTTTGGGAATATATGTTTGGGTTGTATGTAATAATATGAGACATGATGTATTTTGTTAAAAGTTTGTAAATATTGTAATACAGAGTGTATTTGAACTTAAGATTAGTACTATTTTGTTTAATGGTTTGTAATGTAATAACTTTAATTCAGGATGGTGTTGTAGTTGAAGCATATATTCGAATAAATTTAGTATGCTGGTTAAATTTTGTTTAAAGTCGAATATGTATGGAAAAGTAATAATTGGTTGTTTGAATTCTGGCAACGCTTTGTATTGTTTTGATATGTTTAAGTCCTGTCTTAGGTAACATCCACATATCCTTCTAGATGTGGTGTTATGAATGAATGTGTCGATCATAGATCTACTAATGCAAATGCTTCAAAATTAAAGATATTCGATACACTTGCTACCACATCTGGGGACTTCTATGTCTCCTGTTTGGTGATGACATTGATCCTAGCCTAAGACTGTAGCTAATTACTCCACACCTCAGTCCTGACACTAGGACTTGCTAAACTCGATCTTCCTCTGCCTCTGCCTCTCTGTCCAACTCCACTAGCTCTGCTCTGTTGGATTGTTATCTCAGTCACTGATCCTCTTATCATTTCAGACTGCGGTCCGAAAGTCGCAGGACAATCCCTAATCTAGTGTTCATAGGAGCCACAATGAAGGCAAGCTCCTGTTAACTTCCAACATTCCCTATTATGTTTCTTCGCACAATGTTCATAGTTAGGCATTTGTTGCATTTACTCATATACTAGACCTCTTCCACTGCCAGACTGTACAAAACTGCCCTCGGCCACTGTCTAAATCTTGACTATTTTGATCTGGTCTGAGATCGGAACGATCTATTCTAGCGTTTGCTAAACCTTCTGCCATAATTAGTTTGGGACTCGCCCTGTCTCTTCGTTTTGGACTCTTGTCTGTATTTTTATTGTCCATCTCCTAACAACTGTTCTATTCAGATCGAGGCAACTCTTAGTTCAGAAAAGCTGCTCAGATTTGTAATAGCTAACCTTGTCCTTATCTCCATATTCAACCCATCCTCAAACCTCCTAGCATACCCCAACAACTCATTAAATCGTATCTCATATTCAGCTATTGTGAGAATGCCTTCTTTCAGATAAAAAAACTCTTTCATCTTCATATCTAGATATATCTTGGCCATATAGTTCTCTCTAAACACCTTCACAAAATCTTCCCACTTCAGTCCACAAGGTCGGGCAACACTGTCAGGAACAGTTTTCCACCACTGATATGCTAGACCTTGTAGTAGCGAGACAACAGAGTCAAACTTCTCTTCAGACTCGCAGTCCATCTGATCAAAAACCTTTTCATTCTCTCTAACCATCCTTCCACCTCAGTAGGGTTTGTACTTTCATAAAAGTCTACAGGCCCCTATTTTCTAAGTTTACCATATCTTCTCTCTTTCCTCTCAAGAATTCTTTGAGGCATTCATTCAAACTTAGGTACTGGAGACTTTCTATTGGCTCCTATAGACCCTAGGTCAGCTGACTTTGCAACTTGATCTCCTATAGCGGATGACCTATAAAAAAATTAATTGTGAACACCATACTAGTCTCTCACTATATATCATGTTTAAATGTTCTTATATCTGTCCCTATAGGTGCCAAACCATGCTCTGATACCAAAAATATAACACCCTATTACCATAGAGTATATACTTGAACATCTAGAGGACATTCAATAATATACCCTATGACAATGGCATGTTAGAACGATCACAATCACCTAATATGGCATCATAAATAAATCATAAATATACTAAAGATCAATTCTTCATTCCATTTATAAAACATAATTTACAAAGTCTCTTTTCACTCCATAATCCATATATACACTGTATCAAAAGCATACAAGAGTCTATTGCTCTTTACAACATATCCTACATGGAATGAGAAACTAAGCAAAAGCATTCTATCTAACTCCTTAGTCTCAGCAGACTAGGCCTTTGAGCCATTTCTCGAGTCCAAAACGCAAGTAAAAGGCTTTTTCTAGAATGTCTCAGAAGCTGTCTCCTCTTTAGTACCTGAAAATCAACGTTACAATTTTGATGAGTTTTGTGAAATCAGTGAGCGAATCATCATTGTTGTGCTCACTCATATCATTCTCAAAACAATTCACCATTCAATGTATAAATAAATCATATAATCAAATATTGCATAACACTTTATAATTCATCATATCTTAATAAATACACTTTTTGTACACATTTCACATTTGAATTTTAGAACAATTAATTCACTTCAGACTTTCATATATTACATATCAAGTTGTATATGCAATGCACATGTGACTCACTTTTAATTGTCACTTTGTTGTGACCAAGTGCTTTTTTAAAATTGTCCCATATCTGTTGTGGATACTGGGCTCATTGACAACTGTCCCGTACCTATTGTGGATGCCGAACTCATTTTAAATACTAAGTCCCGTATCCGTTATGGATACCGGGCTTATTTTATATACTGAACCTATAGCTCTTTATGCACATTTATAAACTTTAAGCTCTTTTTCACTGGCCAATCTAGTCACAACTCTATTATCTGATCATGCATATTAATGTGATGCATCAAATCACATAATTAATAGCATTTATTTATGATGCATAGTCAGTTTCACATGTTCATCAAACCTAAGTCCAGCATTCAGCATTTTTGTTGAGAACACATATTTCTTTCAGATTCATATACAATCAGGACACTCCTAATACATTCCCAATTATCAAACTTCTCGGACCATCAGTGTCTGGTATCATCAATCATATCAATTCCAATTCAATAATTGACATTTAAATAGAAATAAATCAATCCTAGTGAGAAAATTTAGGTTACTCATAGTATGCTCTAGATAGTTATTGCCTCGACGAACCGACAATGTCTGGGTGCTATCGTTTAGCTTGAGCATCTAAGTCATGCAATGCACACATTTACACGTTACTAAATTGCTCAATCATATTAGTACTCATTCATACACATATGTATATGCATTATGTTCAATGCATGCTCAATAACTTTCCCGAGTATGTATCCCTAAGTCATAAGTCTTGATCATTCAAACAATATCACTTGGATATGTTGAGTTTACACTTAGGTTTATACCTCAATTATCCATCTAAACATATCAAACATTTAATCACTTATTCAACATCAAATTAGGTTCATTTCAAGCCTCATTTAATCACTTATTCAACATCAAATTAGGTTCATTTCAAGCCTCATTTAAGTCTAAATATACTATAGGAAAGTACCGTAGCATTAGTTGTTTCAAACATCACTTCAAAAACAACATTTCACTCTCTATGCTAGCCTATGATTATGATGAACCTTCCTATGATCATGACAAAAGTTTGTGCAACTGGCCACAATTGTGGGGACTATGCCATTATCGTGAAAGAACCTAAATAACCAGGCCACAATTGTGTACTAAAGGCTACGATCGTGCATTACATTGTTTTCTCCAATTCTGCATGAATGTATCAAGCTTAGACATATATCAAACAGTTGAATTTTCCAGATCACAAGCCCTTTAAACCTACTTCATTAGATGATCATCTAGCTTCATCTTGGTTACTTTACAGTCTATTAGACTCTGCTCATTTTTGTCATTAACAATCACTTCATATATATACATATACATCTCCAATTCAAGAACACTATGTTAACATCTTTCTTTAGCATAAATTTACCTTCTTTATACATCAAATTCCAGTCTAATTCATTTATATAATAACTTATATAATCCACGGCTTCCATACACCAAGAATGATTAGAAAACATCCAAGTTTATCAAACATATTCCAGAGCATATCATCACCAATACCATATACATTTCATTCCAATTCAATCATCATTCTCATTCTATTAAACATGCCATAAGAATCAGATTTCTAGTTACTTCTTAGGCTTCCAATTCTAGATCAAAACTTCTGATTAAACTATCCCTCCACTCATGCATGATTCATCATAAACTTATGGTGAAAATAGGTTAATTTTTGGCAGCAAGATGAAGGAAACAATAAGTTGGATTCTTGGCTATTTCGTGAAGGATTAAAGTGTGAATTTTGTGTAACAATTTAGTCAAAGTTCAAACAAAATGGAAAGAGAAGGTAGGAGAAATTTTGGTGAAGAGAAATGAGAAAGACAATAAAAAATTTACTGCAGAAACTTGCTTGATTAAGGTGCTAGGTGTCTTATTGGCCAAGGCATTTGTCACATAGCATACAAGCCATTTGCCTAGTAAATATGCTGCCATTTATCCACTTCTTAAGTTACCTTATGTCACCTTGTATGTGGTCCATATGTCACACAATAATTGGTCCATTTTTCATTTAATTGCTTATCCATTTGTCACTCATTTAACTATGCCAAATGTCACTCAATAATTGGCTTAGTAACCCTAATTTTTCATGTATCAATTTATTTTACCACTTGGCATGTTTCCTAATCCAAATGTACATCTTAATTCATCACTCTCCCAATTAATACAATTAATTCAAAATTACTAATTGGAATCCAATTAAACCAAAATTCAAGACATAACAATTCAGAATTCACATTATGATCATCTAAAATCATTCATACCCTGGAATGTGTCAATTGAGTGCATATGCTATCTTTGTACTTTGTACAAATTATAATTCATGTGTGTATACTAATCATATGCATATGAATGAAATGATCTCAATGCTGTTACTTATTTTCAATGATTTAGGGTTCTAACCCTAAGTATGTTCTGGAAACTGGATATTACAGCTAGGATTGAAACTAAAAACAACTTAGTATGTTTTGCCTTATTCTTTGTTCTCCCTCTTTTTTTCTTTTAGTATGTGTTCTTCTTTAATTCTCGCTTCTTAAATTCCCTTCATCGCCTTTGATGCTCGCCTAGCCTCAAATCTAATCCCTCTGTCACATCCTATCATTTATAGAGACTTTTTTGTTTTTCCTTACTCAAACCCCATCTCAAATTTCAACAATTGCTTCTTCACCAATTGGTTAGACAATGCATATTGATCGGTTATTTCTTAGATTAATACCAAACATTTTCCATAGTTAATGTATGACCAAGCCAAAACTAGACTAAAATGGGCCAGAAAATAAGTGATATGTTTGTTTTCTAGCTTAATAGCTAAAACTAGTTTAAATAAAGTATTTAAACTTAGCCCATTGTTTATGGAAAGTAAGCCAATGTCCCTTAAAAATGGAAAAAAGAGGTTGATTTTGGATAAATTTTTTTATTCTTAATTTTTTCGTTGTTATCTTATTACAATATTGTCGGCAACTGTACCTATCATCTTGTACCAACATAATGATATTTAGAGGTCAATCTTAAGACATAGTGTAACTATTAATTCTAACTCTCATATTATTATCTAGTCAATAATAACGAGATTGGTTGATTAAAATAAAACTAAAAAATAAAACACTAATAATAATAATCAAGTAAACAATAAATAGAAATAAGATAATAATAACATCTATATTAGAACTCCTCCTAACATTACCTTGTAATTTTGATTAAGCTGTTTAGAAATTTTATTACTTGAATATATGAAGTTTCTTAGCATATGAATTGTTACCTTTTAAATAGATAACCATATAATTTTAATTGATTAGTTAATATATATATATATGATAAAAAACTAATAATAATACATGAAGTTCTATGAAACTATACAAAGGGATGCCTTAATACGATAAGCATTACATAGGTTTAAATCTATAACCACATTCAATCCTGAATACATGTACCTAGTTCAATTCATAAACATATTTTTTATAACATATATATATAGTTTAAGATTAGGATTAAGATTTACTTGTATCTAGTCAATGTTAAGATTAAACATATATATTTGACAAATATAAAATTCTTTATTAGAAAGCTGAAATTAAGTCGTACAACATTTAACTCTAGTTCCATCAATAGTTGATGAACTTATAAACATAAAACACTTATCTTTAGTTGAATACAGTCATTAACACGAGCATGTTTTAAGCTATGTCTACCTTAAAAAGTGACAAAAAAATCCATATTTTACACTATGAGCATAGTTTAAGTTATATCCATTTCTTTAAGATGTAGAAGAATTTGGTCACCATAAATAGGCGTGGATTAAAATTGTGACCTAATAGTGTTAAAGATTTTGTAGTTAACATGGCCTAAACCATAACTATGGCCTAGATCATGCCTAATCGATAACCTCATTTGTATTTAAGATTGGAAATTGGTGATGTTATCATCTGTACCCAAGTTAAATCCTAAACTCCATCAACAAAAAATATAGTATATAAGAGTATGGATCATTCTCTTTTATTATAGCCTTACATAAGTGAAAACTTATGGAATATGTGTCAATAGAAAACTAACATCTTTTACTAGACCGATTACTATAGGCTTGTATGAGTGAAAACTCATAGAATATGTGTCAATATGAACCATCCAAAAAATGGGTGCCTAACTTTAAAAAAGGGAAACATGGATTATGTTATTGTTGCAGGAGGAAACTTTTCCTAATAGTACAATCCATATTCCTAGACCTATAACATAGGTTAGAGAGATTACCTAAACCTAATTTATGGAGGGAATAAGTAGTAGAACAATTTCCTAAATAGGTTGCTAGGTATACAACATTTTCAAACTAAAACAAAGGCTTCCTCCTTTAGCTCAGGTATGTCATTAAAAGATATGGTTAAGTCTCTTGCTACCAATATTTTGCAATTCAAACAAGATGTAAAACATTTTCAATAATAGATGAGATCTCAAAATTAAGAGACAAGGTCTAGCATTCAAAATTTAAAGAATTAGGAAAGTTAAATAGCATTTGCTATCGACTATTTAAAATCTTAAAGTGGAGGAAAATTACCATCTTAACCTAAGGTAAATCCAAAGAATAGAGCGGTGACTTTAAGAAGTGGTAGGAAGCTTAAAGATCTTAAAAGGACCCCATATAAGATGGGTAATAAAGAGGAAATTGAGAAGGAGAAAGAGATTCCTCATTTAGTTCAAAGGTAAATTCTGAACCTTATAAATATATTAAAACTAATCCTTCTCCTTTTCCTAATAGGCTAGCAAAGTCAAATGAGGAGGAGAAAAGAAGAATATTTTAGAGACTTTTCAAAAGGTGGAAGTAAATATACCTTTACTAGACATAATCAAATTAGAGCCAAAGTATGCAACCTTAAGGAATTGTATACCAATAAGATGAAGTTGAGAGGTAATTAGAAGGTTGTGATGAGTAAGAATGTTTATATGATCTTCAAAAAGAATTTATCTCCTAAATGTAAGGATCTAAGTCTGTTCACTATTCCTTTTAAGATTGGTAACACTATAATTAAGAGGGCCATGATAGAATTAGGAGTATCAATCAATGTTTTGCCTCATTCTATTCATGCTTCTTTAAACTTAGGACATTTTAAAGAAACTAGTGTTATCATATAATTGGTTGATCACACAAATGCTTATGAAGAAGGATTTGTTAAGGATGCTTTAATTTAGGTGAATGAATTGGAGTCTCCTTTAGCCCTAAACCTATCTTATTATAGAAATAATTCCTTAACACTATGTAAACTAAGATAAATATTCATAACGTTAGACTCATAGTGAAATTTAATGGGGAATGATTCATTTTAATTTTTTTAATGTTATGAAGAATCATTAAGATGATCATTCTAATTTTCTATTAATGTTATCTATCCTTTAGTGCAATATCTTTTTAAGTTAATTTGTATAAAAAAATTGGAAGTAGTTTTAATTAAACATTTCGGGTCAAAAACCACTAACAATGTTGAGTTAAGAGAGGATATAATTTTGATGGATGTTGCCTTGCATTCTGATTGGTGTGTGGTTGAGTCTTTGGATCACTCCCTTAGAAACCGAATCAAAAATTTAATTCCAAGGATTTCAATATAGAGTGCAACCCCGGGTCATCTTACTTAATCAGAACCTAGAGCAAATGATCTAAGCTAGCCTAATTGTCATGAAATGTAAACTAAATTGGTTAAGAGTGGGGTTTGGATTGTTTTGATTAAACTAAATGAAAGAAAAGTGTATTAAAAGGGTATTTTTGGATTTTTGGGAAATGAAAAGTGAAAACTCAAACAATGATCAAATGCGATAAAATCCTCTTAAAAAACGAGCTTTGGCTATCATGGTTCAAAACAAATCTTTTGGGAGCGAAATTCACTAAGTTTTCGAATGATAAACCTTAAAG
>JANQAP020000048.1:9947997-9973961 GCA_026874005.2 Erythroxylum coriaceum | reverse complement strand
CGTATGTTATGTTATAAAAAAAAAGTTTATACCGACTTTTGAATGATTGAGTGCATTAGCACGCCACCCCAAGTTAATTTAGAACTCAGCTGCAAATTTGAATAAGACAACTATCCAATCATTCCCCTTAATCATGCATAGGAGATTAAATTAGTGACATTAATTCTTAAGAGTCTTCCATTTCGATTAATCTATTCATCTTTGCTTTCGGTCGAATCGTTTACTTTTTAGACTAATTTGTGATTTTCTTTAAAGCTTTAACTCAACAAATCGGGATAGAATGTTTATGATTGCATTTGTTTTTATTTTTGTTTGAGACTAATTTAAGTGAACCAATTTCTCCTTCGTGGGAGACGACCCTGGGTAATCATTACAATTACCTTGTATTGTTGCAAGTAAGATAGCCCATGTAATTTTTAGAACTTTTTTGGTAAAAAAATTTTTGCCGTCATTACCGGGGAGATGTTTAGCGTTTAAACTTGAATTAATTTTGATCATTTTTGTTTACTAAAGTGATTTTGATTGTTTGTGTTTGTTCATGCATGCATATTTTATTGTGTTATGTTGTTAACGTCTTTTGTAATTTTCATTATTAATTTAGTACTTTTTGTAATTAGTTTATGCTAGGTAGGAGAACTTTAGCTAGTGAATTCACTTAATTTATGCTAGGAAGGAGATCTTTAGATAGTGAAGCTGTCCCTTTTATTAATAACATACATTGAAGATAAAGATCTCAAGGGGACTTTGAAGATGATCGCGAGGAACCTAATCATGAAGATCAAGTGAATAACCATAAGATGGGTGAAAGGAAATTAATGATGAAGGAGTACGCCAGACTAGTGATTGGTATTGCAACATCGTGTATACATTCGGGAGAGGCAACTAGAAATTACGAATTGAAGAGCATCCATTACAACATACTGCCATCTTTCTATGCGGTTCCTAATGAAGACCCTTTAAATTTCATTTGGGAATTCTATACCACTCTCCAAACATTCCTTTTAGATGGCCTAAATGAGGATCAACTCAGGATGTGGTGCTTCCCATACACATTGAAGGATCGGGCCAAGGCGTGGCTAATGACCCTTCTACCTAATTCATTGACTACATGGGAAGAGGTGTATAACAAATTCATGGGAAAATTCTTTTCCCATTAAAAGACATATGAGTTACGCACCAAGATACCTACCTTCACTTAGATGAAGGGAGAGCCATTTCATGAGGCGTGGGAACACTTTAAGCTCTTACTGATACAATGCCCACACCATAATTTTTCGCTTCACATGCTAAACCAATTCTTTTATAATAGGTTGACTCAATAGTGCTAGTACGAGGTGGACAATGCAGTAGGAGGAGCTGTGGGAGAGAGGACGGCCGAAGAAATGTATGAAATCTTTGAAATATTGGGGTTTAATTCTCAGCAAAAGAGCATGAGGGGAAGAAGAGCTAGAATTCATGAAGTGAGCTTGAATTAAGAATTAGTTGTGCAGTTAGCTGAGTTAACGAAACATGTAAAGATGCTAACTACGAGACTACCCTAGAACGTTCAAAATCAAGAAGTTTATGGTATATGTGAAACTTGTGGTCATGGAGTGAATGTTTATACGTATTCTTTCAAACCTTTTGATGGGGAGGAACAAGTGAATGCACTTAACGGTTTTCAACCAAGGGAGCGAAATAATCCGTATTCAAACACCTACAATCCTGGTTGGAGAAGTCACCCTAATTTTTTATGGAAGGCCATTATTCCACCAGTGCAACCCCAACCACAGTACCAAAATTTTCAAAGGCCAAACTTTTTTCAAAGGCAATCATCAAATGACAACTTACCGAGAAAGCCTTCTTTGGAGGAAAGCCTGAATGCATTCATTTAAGTCACAACTCAGAATCAAGAAACAAACAATGAGATATTCAACTCCTTTAAAGCATCTGTCAAGAGGATTGAGATTCAAGTGGGGCAATTTGTAGCTCAAATGCATAACAATCAAAAGGTAAGGTTGCCTAGTTAACCCGAGTAAGCCCAAGTAATTACAGTTTTGAGAAGTGGTAAAGGGATTGACAATCATATTGAGTTTCCTTCTGAACTGTCTGATATTAATAATCAAGAGAAGGAAAGCCTCACCAAAGAAGAAGATGAGCAGAATGAGAAAAGAAATGGGAGAAACTCTTCAAGTCACATTAAAAAGGGTAAAAGACTTAAGCATGACACCAAGGATAATGAAGGACAAAAACTGCACAAGCCGACGGATACTTATCGACCATCAATTCCTTATCCAAGCCGTCTTAAGGAATCGAAACAAGATGAGCAGTTTTCCTATTTATATAGCATGCTTTCTAAGGTTAATGTTAATCTACCCTTGTTAGATGTGATTAGGAACATTCTGGTTTATTTTAAGTTCTTCAAGGAACTAAGCACTAAGAAACCAAAGTTTGAGCCTAACAAAAAGGTGCTAGTTTCAAAAGTAGCAAGTGCAATTCTACAGCAACATTTACCCCCCAGACTAAAAAGACCCTGGATGTTTTATCATGAAAGGATTAATGGGTAATGGTGTGAGGTTAAGGGTATGCTTGATCTTGGAGCCAACATAAACCTTATACCTCACTTTATTTATGAGAAATTAGATCTAGGACAATTAAGACGTATGAACATGTGTTTGCAATTAGCTAATAGGTCAATCCATTATTCGAAAGGAATAATGGAGGACGTGTTAGTGAAAGTTGGAAGATTGATTGTTCTCATAGATTTTGTTGTCCTAGACATAAAGGAAGTCAAGGAAAAAGAAAAGGAGCACTCCATACTCCTAGGGAGGCCTTTTATGGCTAACACTAACACTTTGACCGATGTGAAGAATGGGAAATTGACCATGATTGTCTTAGGAGAAACAGTAAAATTTTTAATCTTTAATGTTGAACTTATGCCTACTTCTATTGTTTCTAAAGACTTTTTTTTTGTTGATCAACTTAATACTTCAGATTTTCATTTTGCTTTGCAGGAAGAATAAGAAAAGAAGTTGGACTTGGTTAAGGAGAGTGATGAATGCTGCCAATTGCTAGTGAATGCAATTGAGGAAGTATTTAGGAGATTCTTGGGAACAAATTTAAATGAAAAGGAGGAAACGGTGGAATCAATCACTTTGAGTGACCCACCTTGAGCACGACCGTTGAGGCGTCCAGCCACAAGACATTAAAGAAGCGACCCATTTAATTTCTGTTTTGTTTTTCAATTAGTTGTTTGTTATTTTTGTTTAGCGAAACTCGACTTAATCTATTTACAGACAAGCCTACTTTTCAACCTCTTCTATTTGTCTTCCTCACAGCTGTTCTCCACTCCTCGATGTAGTATGTCATGCTTCACACCGCATCGACGTAACCTCCGCCCACACTTTTGTATCGTATTCTATCCTTGTTCTTTTTTTAAAATTTTTTAATGCTTGTTAGTTTAATGTCATTTAGTTTTATGCTTGTTCTTGTTCGTGTTATTTTGTGTCTTAGATCCCTCTTTTACTTTTTTGTATCACATTAGGAACAATGTGATGTTTAAGTGTTGGGGGGAGTATTAGTTTAAAAAGAATTATTATTTGTGTGTTGTGTGTTTGTTTTCCCATTAGTAGTTAAAGATGCATGGTTATTAAATGAACTCGATATGGATTAGAAATGCATAAGATGAGTGAATGAGTATACTTACATGCTTAAGCTGATTGGCTTGCATTTTTATTAAAGGGATATTAGCTTGTTGTGATAGATGAATGACACTTTTCATTTGGTAAGAATTTGAGCATTTTTGAACTATTAAACACCAAATTCAAGTATTCTTTGTTGAGATTAAAGAACTTTAAAACTTGCTTGCAAATACTAGTTAAGATCACTTAATCTTATGTAAACATTGAAATGTTGAAGGCAATTAGGATTTACCGCTTTTGCTTTAAAAGCCACCATAATGTCACCCTCAGTGAGCCCCTTTAAGCTTAAGTGAAACCTTTTCTTTCTTTAAACTCAAAATATGAGCCTTGACCTTGATTTTTTATCCTCTTCATTACACCTACCATAAGGCAAATTAAGAATTTGAGTGTGTACGATTAGGTTTAAGGAATAATTGTTTGAACAAATGTGGGGGAATCATAGCATGTAGTTGGTTTTTGAGTTAGAAATGGGTAGGGTTGTAATAATTTGTATCATTCCTCTACAATTTTCTCTTCTAAACTTGATCTTGTTCTAAATAAATAAATGAAAAATATAATAAATAAAAAAGAAAAAATCAATCAAGAAAAAAAGAAAAAGAAGAAAAGGAAATAAAAAATAAAAGGAAGGAAGAGAAGATGACTAGAAAATGAAAAGAAGAGAAGTAAAAATATGAAGTGTTAATTTTGTTAAATGAGATGAAAGAATTGAGTGTTTTATGGTTCATTGTTCTGTAATACTTTAAATGCTCAATTTGTTATGTGATTTTTAAACTGTGATATTCCTTTTTCCTACCCTTAGCCCGACCCCATTACAACCAAAATAAAAACCTTCGGATTGATGTTTGTGTTTGATATGAGTAGTGGAGATTGGATTAGTAAGTAGGCCTATGGTAGACGTGATACCCACATACCACCTGGGAGGATATGCAGATGCTACACAAAACAGAACCAAAGTAATCCAATACATACTAAGCATTTCTAAAAACTCAAGGAGCATACGTTTTATTCAACATTGGTTAGGTCATACTTAGAACATAACATACACATTATACTTATTACATAAAAGCCTTAAATCCAATTCCAAACTGTATTAACGTTTTTATAAACCATTAAGAAAAACACAAAATACAAAATATCTCATTACATTGAAGAACAACTCAAAACAAACTTTACATTTCCAGAACAAAACATAATCTTCATGACCACTGCAGTTGTTATTTTCCCAGTCTTCAAACTCTCCTATCTGAACCTACATGGGGCAAAAGCACTGTGCTAAGCATAAAGCTTAGTGGGGAATAAACTAAACAGGATATAAGTTGACAACTATTTTAAACAGTCATCTAAACATTCACATATTCAAAATCACATTAGATAATAAGTAGTGTTTACTTATCCATTTCCAAACCGAACCAAAATATCATGAATCTCAGAACAAAACAGAACAGGTCACACATTTATTTCAGTGCAAAACTCATCAATTTAAAAATTGAATATTATAATATCAAAACAAAACTTGTCTGTAACAAAATAGAATTTGGTTATTTTAGAATAGAGCTCAGATGTTTCAGATCAAAACTTATTTATATCAAAACTTAGCATATAACAGAATACAAAACAAGTTAGTCTGTTAATCCTTTATATAGAAGTGGGTAACGGGACTAATATAGGAGATACCATGATCGGTATCACAAAATATAAGAGACTTATGTCTCAATAATAGGAGACACCAAAGTGTCAGTAATAAGAGACACTAAAGTGTCAATAACAGGAGACACCAAAATGTCACAGGAGCAGCTCAGACCCTTCTAGGTATGTCTATTTACCCACGACTAGGACTTAACAGTTTTAAAACAAAACAAGTTCATTTCAGAATTCTCATAAGAGGAACATATTGCAACGCATACCACTTTATTCTATTTTGTTCAACTTGACATAATCACTGATTTTCAAACAAACTAACATGTCATACAATTACAAGTATGTGCAATAATGCATCAATAAAGGTATTGAGTCATCACCAATTAGGTATCGTCACACAAATAGAACACACTTCTAACACAATCCCAACTATCAAACTCCTTGGACAACTGATAGTTCGGAATTATCACAATATTATCGTAGAAATTCCTAATTCACAAACATCCATATCCAATTCATAAGACATAAGCCTTTGAAACTCATTCATTCATGATCACACCAAGCAATTCAACATTGTAAACCATACATCCTTTACATTATCATCTCAATTAATAATGCATAATTAAACTAACTACTACTCAATTACATCGAATACCAATGTAAGTTCAAACACACCTTAAACAAGTCCATTTAAGTTATATTATACCAAATAAATTAAATTAACCTAATATAGTTCATCAATTGCACAAAATCTTATTTTTTTCACCTTCTTAACCAGTTCCCACAATTGTGGAATAAGTGACCTGAAACCTCCAAACAGCTATTTTCACAGGATAGGTTTTTAGATCAGTTTTGTATGGCCATTCTGACCTAGAAATTGACTTTTTTAGACAATATGTTCTTCTAAACAAATGTTACTCTATGTATTAAGTTTCAAACGAAATAAAGTTAATGCAATTTGGTTCATTATTCCGAGAGTTACACCCAAAATACCACAGGCTGTTCTCAAATATGGACAGCAACCAGAACTCAACTTCAAGCCAAATTTCAAAACCCTTAATGACAGAAATCAAAATCAATTCCTTCATGAAGTTGTAGATATATGTTTTTAGTTTAATCTGAATTTAAAATCATCCCATTTTGATATCTAAAGCTCAAGATATGGCTACTATACCAATACCTATTCAGTGGAACCACTCCTTCTAATGAGTATCCAGCATGTATCAAGTTTCTAACCATAATTCTTCATTAATTATTTACACATTTTATCCACTTCAAGCATCAAACAATACATGTTCTATCATGACACCAAGTTTAGTACTCCCTTACCTCACTAAACTTCAAATTCAACTCCAAGAATCTAGCTAAACCAAGCTTCCAAACAACCAGCGCATACCTAAGTTTAATATGCAACTTTCAGCGTCAACAAAGTAATAATACATAGAATCACAAAACCTACTTCGTAATGGAATAACTTACAAAGCTTCCTATTGTTAATGATCCAAACTCTAGCAGAAGTCCAGAAATTGAGAGAAGATGGGAGGTTTCGGTGGAGAGCAAAATAAGAATGAAGAAAGCTGGAATTACTCTAGCAGAAACATGCTTCATCACCAGTTAGGTGTCACTAGCTTAAGATGCCACTTAACACCAAGGCATGAAGCTCACTTGCCCACCATTTAAGCTGCCATTCATAACATTTTAACTAGGACACTTGTCCTCATATTATGTTACCAAATGTCAATGTATTAGCTATTCCAAATGTCACTAATTCATATGCTTAGTCATTCTAATTTTCATGTACCAACTTAACTTGTCACTTGATAATTTTTCTAGTCCAAATATACATTTAAATTCCTCAATTCTCTAATGGTATCAATTAATTCCAATTTACTAACTATAGTCCATCAATACTAAAATTCAAGTCATATATCTTTCACATTCAAATCATAGCACAATTTTAACTCCTATCTCACATGTACTTTCATGAACATGTATCGTTTCAACTAGGGTATCTTTTGGGGTCTTACACAGGGTCTTCCATAAGACTCCATCACATTCTAAAAGTTACTAGAGTCTTCTTTTCCTCTTCTAGAATTTTGGGGAGAATTCTAGAAGACTCTTTTAGGCCAAATATCTTCTTGTGGGCTTTGAAACATACAGAACGTGACATTCTCACCCACTCAATTTGACGTCGCCCTAGACGCGTCCTCTTCGTAAGCCTTGATCTTATCTTTGTGATTCCACCATGTGAGATCATGTTTCCAACTTGCTTTATTGTTAAGTAACTCCTTCCATTTAATAAAATACTCAACATAACTCAGATGGGTACCTCTCCTTGGTATAACACAATGCGCCAATATCTCTTCAACTTCCTTTTCGGGCATTGTAGTGATAGCAATTGATTGACCCCTACTAGGCTCTCTTTGATTCACCCCTACTAGGCTCGTCTTTATCTTCATGGTAAGGTTTAATAAGGCTCAAATGAAATACATGATACATCTCTAGGTGAGAGGGAAAAGTTAAATAGTATACAAGCGTTCCAATTTGTTTCTCTATAAGGAAAGGTCCCTCATAACACCTCGCTAGCCTTTTATGTACCTTTGCAAACCTTCGGCTTTGGTGAGGGAAAAGTTTCACTATAGCCATTTCTTCAATCTCTTTGTGGCCTTTGTTAAGTGTATCGTGCCATATTAGCCTTCTCATGCCAACCTTTAGCTAACTTCAATGCAGTAGAACTCAAACATTTATATGTGATGGCAAGAGTGTGTGGGGTTATTGGTTGTTGGGCAGATTCAATTTCAAATGGGCTAGCTCCAGTCGATCACTCTTTTACAAGTTGTATGAAAATTGGACAACATTGAATAAATTTACTCAATCACTTTGATTGGCAGTCACATAGTGCCTCAAATACAATTCCAATAGGGCATTTACTTTCTCTATTTATCTATCTGTCTGAGGGGTGAAAGTTGGTGGAGAAGTTGAGTTCAAACCCCATTAGTTTGAATAGCTTCATTCAAAATCTTCTCATAAAGCTAGTATCTCGATCACTCACAATTGTCTTTGGAATACCCCAATATTACACCACATGCTCATCCTTAGCTGTGAATTTCACCTATATAGGGATGAAAACACCATATTTGGTAAATCGGTCTACCACTATCATAATGTTGTTGCATCCTTCAGACTTTGGTAGGCAAATAATGAAATCCATATAGATACTCTCCTATGGCTTCTGTGGAATAGATAATGGCTCTAATAAACCCGCTGATTGGAGTTGATCTGTTTTGTCTTGCTAGCATACAAGACATGTCCTTATGTAGAGCTCGATGTCATCGTACATTTGTGGTCAATAATATATGCGCTCAAAAAGGGCCAACGTGTGAGTTACTCCAGGATGTCCTGCCCATATGGAGTCATGACACTCCTTAATGATCTCCTTTCACAACCATTTCCACTTAGGCATATAAATCCTGTCACCTTTGGTGATAAGTCTATTATCTTGAAGCCAAAATTGTCATGTCTCCCCACGTCTAGCAAACTCCACTAAACTCTTGGCTTGTGAGTCTTGCTTAAGTCCCTCCTTTATTCAATCGACTAAAGGAAAACTTGGACTTGTGATGGCAGCGAACTCCCCTTTTCTACTAAGGGCGTCAATAACCAAGTTGGCCTTTCCAGGCTTGCACTCCATCACAAAGTCAAACTCCACCAAAAAGGCTTGCCATCTAACTTATTTTGGTGTCAACTTCTTTTGTGTGAGGAAATAGCTAGTGGCAACATTATCTGTCTTCACCACGAACTTAAACACTAATAAGTAATGTCTCCAAGTTTGCAAACATTGTACCACTTCAGTCATCTCCTTCTTTTGGACAGTGTGATGACACTTAGCATCATTTAGCTGACGACTTTTATAAGCAATTAGATGTCCATCCTGCATCAAAACACCCAAAGGGTAAAATTAGAGGCATTGGTGTGTACCTCATGTGGCGTAGATAAGTCGGCAAGCACCAACACAGGTTCCTCCATCACCTTCTTCTTTAAAGCCTCAAATGCCTCTTCATACCTTGCATCCCAAATTCATGCTCTATTCTTCTCAATAGATCGGTGAGTGGAGAAGCGAGGGAGGAATATCCTTTGATGAACTTCAGATAGTAGTTGATGAGACCTAGAAAGGAATGCAATTCTGGCACCCTTTTTGATGATTCCTAATCATATATGGCTTGTATCTTGGACTTGTCTATCCGTAGCTTGCCCACTCCAATAATGTACCCCAAAAACATGACTTTATGTTGTGCAAAAGCACATTTCTCCTTCTTCACATACAACTCATTTTGCCTTAACACTTGGAAAACTTGTCGTAAATTCATAACATGCTCTTCTAATGTTTTACTATATCCCACAATATCATCCAAATATACCAGAACAAATTAATCCAAGAAGGATTGTAACATTTGATTTATAAGGGCAAAATGTAGCAGGTGCATTAGTAAGTCCAAAGGCATGACTAAGAATTTGAATGAACCGTACCTCGTAACACAAGCAATCTTTAGTACATCTTCCTCAGCGATCCTCACCTGATAGTACCCTGATCTCAAATCAAGCTCAGTAAACTATGTCGCTTTAATAAGTTGATCAAACAAATCGGCAATCAATGGGATGGGATACTTGTTCTTCACAGTAATCTTATTAAGTGCCTGATAGTAATACACAATCAGAGAGACCCATCGTGTTTTTTTTGGAAAGCACAGGTGTGCCATATGAAGCTTTTAAAGGTTAGATTTAACCTGCATCCAACAGCTCCTTAAGCTGCTTCCTTAACTTCTCAAGTTCGAGAGGTGCCATATAATAAGGTACTACAGCAAGTGGGGTAGCGCCTTGCACCAACTCGATCTTATGATCCACGTCCCCTTTTGGTGGGAGCTTTTTCGGTAATTCTAGAGGCATAACATCCTTGAACTCCTCAAGGACATTGGAGATCTCTTTGGGTAACTTCATTAGTGAAGATTCTGCTCCTTCTTTTAACACCACCAAATATGAGGGTTGCATCTTTTTTATGGTCTTTAGATAATTGCATGGCAGATAGTTGTTTGGTAGATAAACTTCATTCATGCAACAAAGGTATCGTACAAGTATTTCCTTCCTCTAAAATACATATGGTATTGGCGAAAGGAATAGATACGGCCTTAACGCGGGCCATGAATTTCATACCAAGCATTATAGGATAATCATCCATGGGAAATATAGAGAAATCCATTAAACCATATCATTCTCCAATATATACCTAGGCATCCCTAGCAACTGCAAAAGTGGCTATTGGCTCCAAGTTTACCACTTTGAGCCACTGTTGCTCTTTCTTATAGTTGATGTTTAGTCGATTTGCCTCTTCTATTTATATGAAGCATCTACCAATACTTTTATTATTTGGCCTTTAACCTTCATTCGGGATATAAACGTCCCTTCTTCTCGTTTTAGGAACTTCAACTTGTGCTTTAACGGTGCTAAGGATATTTAAAGATTCCATCTTTACCTCCTCTCTTTGCTTCTCTTACACCTTCCTTTCTTCTATTAAGGCAAGGAGTTTTGTTTTCTTTGGGCAATCTCTTGCCTTATATGGTCCTTCACAAAAGAAACATTTAAGAGTAGACTTACCTTTGGAGTTTTTAAATTCGAACTTACCAGATTTATGAAGACTCTCTTTGCTTTGGTGGCTATCTCCCCTACTCTTCCCCTTGTTACTTTTATCCTTGTGGGATTTAGGCTTCTCAGTCCTCTTGAACTCGATCAAAGACTCGGCAATGGAAATGGTAATAATAAGATCTTAGGCACCATGTCTTTAAATCCTCATCTTTACCCAATTTTGCAAGCCATCCTTAAATGCAAAGAAAGCTTCTTTATCTAGATAGTCAAGAATTTCAAGAAGTACCTCGAAAAACTCCTTCATGTACTCTCAAATGCTTCCTCTTTGTTGGAGACGCCTTAGCTTAGCTTTTGCTTTTTCTTTGACATTCTAAGGATATAATTGGCGATTGAGTGACTTCAAGAGTCACTCCATGTTTCGATGGTGGAAATGCCCCTTTCAAGGTCACAATGTCGCCTCCTCCACTATACCAAGGCAGCATCTTCAAGGTAAAGAGTAGCATTACTAATCTTCTTGGCATTCTCCTCTATGCCAAAAACCTTGAAATATTGCTCCAAGCTCCATATGAAATATCCATCTCCTTTGCATTCCTCGACCCACGATACGTCTTTCGTTTAGAAATGTCTACCCTTGAAGGAGTGGAGACCATCGTAGGCACAACATTGCTTCCCCTTTGAGCAATGACCTTTATACAAAGAACTAACTCATTTTTTTCTTTGAGCTCCGCCACAACTTTTGCAAGCTCCTCCTTAAAAAGTGCAATCTCGGGTTAGAGAGATTCTTCCAAAACCTTCACATGGTTGTGAAATTTTGAAATGGCAACGTTCAAGGAACCTTGCATCTCCTCACGAAATTCTTCATTCCCATTCTCGATCCGTCGATGCGTTAGTCTATTTCCTCAAACTTTTCTTGCCCTTCAACTATTGCAATCTCCACCTTCGCGAGTCTTGCGTTCATGTCAGTCATGGTGTCTCTAGACATTGACCTCCTTCTCCTTGATTGCTTTGAACCTTCAACGTTGGTGATTTCACTTTGTGCTCCCGACATCTTCAACCTGGCTCTTATAACAACTATCACGAACTTGGACTTCTTACCAATAAACTATGCGATACTTGAGTATTATTCTACTACACCAGGTCAGCTTTACTCGAAAATGCTAGGTATAAGACTAGCATAGTTAGAAAATAACTCAAGAGACTAAAGGAAAGCTTGGAGAGTGCTTATAAGAAAGCTTCTTCTTGAATATTGAATGAAGAATATTTACAAACGAAGTCTTTAAGGCTATATATAGCCTTCCATCTTCTAAATGGATGGTTATGATCTATTGACTTACATTCTACATACATCTTACACTATTCACGGCATTCTACCTTCTTCCATAATGTTCCATAAGATTCTACTATGTTTCATAAACTTCCACAAACTTCCATAAGATTCTATCATATTCCAGAAACTTTCAGGATCTTCCATAAGGTTCCACCACATTCTAAAAACTTTTAGTCTTCTATAAGGCTATACCACATTCTAAAAATTTCTAGAGTCTTCTTTTCCTCTTCCAAAATTTTGAGGAAAATTTTAGAAAACTTTTTTTGAGTCAAACCTCTTCTTGTAGGCTTTAAAACATACAGAACGTGACAATTGTCATAAGAGCTTTTCATCCTAATAAACCAAAAGGCCGAGGTATTGAAATTTCCCTTTTCTTGTGCTTTGAATTCTAAAAAACAACCACCTAAATGTCAGAGACTGAACAAAACGAAGTTAACTCCACGAATCATAACAAACGAAATATACCAACCATGCCTACGAAGACTTGGGGGTGCTGGGAGAACGAAAGAAAGAGGACAGCAAGAATATCAGCTGTTATGTTATATGCTCTGTCTAAGCAATTCATGTTTACATTCATACCATCAAATTTACACGTAAAAGAAATGGAAATCCATTCTGGCTTCCTTCTAGTTCTATCATCCTCACTCATGTAATATTCTATTTATTTTCCTATCACAAAAGTCCATAACAAAAAACAGAAGTAGCAAAAAGCGAGCCTAAGCATCTTTTTTCTTTATATATATACTTGCAGAAGTAACCATACGAACATTAAACAATTACAAACTTTCTGCATATCAATCTTGACAGGGGAATGTTCAGCCTTTACAAGAGGATGGATATAAATTCTCCTCATCATCTACAAAGGGTTAAGCCAAGTAATTGTATATTTGTGGATTGTTCTTGTCCCGCTCCAGGTACTCCCTGTCGATCAGGCTTTCTATCCTTTTCTTCAAATCAGCAGGCTTTATTGGAAACTTGAGCTGCCACCAAGAGAAAAAAGAAATTCTCATCCAAATACAAAGTCTTCTTTAACTCCCTATTTCATTCCCACTCCTATCATTTATGATGCTTATTTCATTTTTCAACCCAAAAAGGTCGATCTTTCATCAAATTTCAAATGGCTCATATTGGGCAGAACCTCTCACATAGTAAGGTCAAGTATATTACCTGTTGAAACAGTTCAGTTATTAATAGTGTGTGACTTAGCACTTTCCTTGTCTTCATTATCCGCACAATGGCAGCATCAACCTGCAACATATGCAGCGTCAATTTGTTATTTTCCAAGTTTACCAAGTTGCTCAACAGCTCAGATAATTCGATTCTAGATGATACTTATAAAATGAACCTGATACTGTCGGTCCTGAAATACCCTCTCAGTAGTGCTTGTGTTTTCCTCTACTGTTTCCTTCATCTGGATAGAATTCACCTGCATTTCCGATTGACTGTTAGCTTATGGTTCCAATATAAGATTAACAAAAAGCATGCAGGTCAATTACTTCCACGCAAAGACTTTGCCAAGAATAAAATATGTATTTTACTTTGGATAGATATAAGCTCGATGCTATTTAATGGGAACTACAGAATCAATATAAATGCAAGTACCTTAATACGATATAATGGTGCAGTAAATCCATCATTGAAAACAAATTCATCACCATCCTCCACATCCCTCCCTTTTGGCACCTGGAAAACAAATAATGAATAGGAATATTACAAACAACTACCAATTGTGGAGCATGTACTTAAAAGAGGTTTTTCATTTTCATATACATGTCCTATTCGGCCTTCCTATTCATCTCCTTGTGATCAAAATAGAACAACACAGGCAACAGACTGGAGGTAAAGAAAATCTTTCAAACCTGACAAACTATATAATCAATTCAATAATATGTGTACCTCATTAATCCCTGGAAAATGGAAATGGAAGAATCGTGCTTCCATTGGAACTAGGAAACATGAATTGATGAAAATCCAAGTTTTTATGCAAGTAGTCACCTTCTTATTTCAGCAGAAAAGAATTCAGCAATTCAAAATGCTAATACATCAGCAACACAAATGGACACTACCCACCTTTTGCAGGACACGAACTTTACCACATGCAAGAGACTGCAAAGTCCTCCTCAACTCTTTGTCCTCTATGCCAGTGGCATCTTTGATATCTTGAAAGGTAAGCTTTTGGGCATCATTAAACAGCATCAGAACAACCGTCTAGAGAAACAGATAGAAATGCCAAACTATTAGATCACGCCGTTGAATGGGTCAACAAAACAAAGACACAAACAGTGAATGGCCATAGAAATATGGTGCATAAAAACGATGGACCAACCTGGAATAGGGAAACTGCCAATTCCTTTTTGCCTTTTGGAAACTCAGCTTTCAAAACACAATGACCCAGTGAATTTTGCAACATCAAGCGTCTACCACTATATTTGCTTAAGTAGAACTCTTTGAAAATATCCTGTCACAAAAAGTGATAAGAACTTTGCCGTCGATTTTTGAACAACTTTGACAATGAAAACAACCAACACGTATTTGTATTTGTGCCCAACCTGATACACATTTAACTCATGAGGAAGCCTAACACCCATGGGTGGATAAGTAGGCCAATACCTATAGAAACCATTCAAAGATTAAACAAATTTCAGCAGGGTTTTATGCCAGGTATCTGCTTGTCAAATACAATTGGATCTCAACTCACCCTGTCGTTAAGACATGAACACTCATCTCAATCCCAGAAGGCAGCTTTGTCCTGGCCTGAGATGATTGTTTGAAAGACTCATTTATTTCCTTCGACAGTTCAATATCCTGAAAATGAATCACCATAAAGAAGAATAACACATCAATTTCAACAATTTAAATCAGACAAGGTATCAAGGTTCATGTAGTTTTGTGTGAATGACTGTGTGAAAGATAAGATGGTTAGAAACAAAGATAGAAACAGTAGGAAACAGAACTCAAATAGATATCAAACAAACTCCAAGTAATGATGATCGCTCATAATTGACATTTAGAAACAGTAAAAAGAAAAAGATCTGCAAATGCAAATGTCATAGCAAGTAATGCTTCCCTCGTAAGAATAGCACAGTAAAGGCACCAAGCATTATTATCTATCACTCATCTTGAATACTTATAAATATGGTGAAATATCTTGAAAGTATTCAAATAGAAACAGATACAAAATTTCTTTTTATAGAGTCAAAACCATTTCCACTACGGCATCTAAAACTGTGTTTTAAAAAGGTAAAACATATTTTTGCTGCTATTCCAAGGTCTGACAGCTAGTAAGCCAGCGCATCATAGACTTGTCTCATAAAACATACGACAGAAAAAACAGTTTATTTTTTGGAGCTATTCCAAGCTTATAACACTTCAAAAAAGTATAAAATTAGCATGCACAGTGCTATAATCCAATCTCAATTTAATAAAACTCTTTGCCAATAGACGACCATAAGAGTTTTCCAACAGAAGCATCGACAATAGTATCTCACCTTAAACATTCCCTCTAGCTTATTAGTGAACTGACTGCCACACTCAGTCTTCAACTGCAATAGAAACACAATCTTGTTAATATCATTGGTAGAAGAAGGATTTACCAAATTATATATTCAGAAACTTTTCACCACTTAACCTTTGATATCATTGATTTCTCTGCATCAATAGAAGCACTTTTTCCCAATAATAATCTTTTTGCAAGATCTTTCTTATAGAATGCTTCAAACACATCCTTGCCCTTCATGAAGAAGACAGAAAAGAAAACATGCCTCAGTATCATGCAAGAAAACCATACCGAAAACCAAGATACAAGAACAACTGAAAGCACATGCTAAAGATTTAATCCGCTGACACTGGATTACAAAGAAACAACATTACCTGAATGAACCTGAATAAAACCAAAACTTTGTCAAGTGTACCCTCCAACTCCTCTTCTGAAGTACCCTTGTTTCCAGCACGAAGCTTCTCATCCAAAAATTTCGCAATAAGCTCAGCAGGCCGATTCTATTAAAGGGAGGAAACAATTTGATTCTTAGATAACAACATCATGAAATCAACAACAGAATTGGCTGAGCTGAAACTTAGCCACAACAATTAAAACAAGAACACAAGAAAACCATAGATCGGTGACTAGAACATTGCAAATTGTGCCCCTATCAAGAGTTCAATAATCTTTTGGTTATTAAGATAGGAATTTCATTAACATATATATCCGAAGGGAATCATGGGGAAATTAAGCATGAATCATCTACAAATGAAATGTTAGGTTCTTTGTTTATGGGCTTGGTAAATGAGGAAGGCATTGACAAACTTGTAACTACGGAATGACACTCAATAACCATTTCTCCAGCACCAGGACAATGTTCACAATGGCTGTTTAAGTCTCTTGCAGTTGAGCAGGTCCTTGGATATATAAAAAAAAGGAAACAGCATTCTCAAGATTAGCAAATCATATCACAATATATGGAAGGATGCATACCCTAAGTCCTGTAGAATCAAGCATGACCCAACAAGATGGATAGAAAATGTAACAGTTAGCAATGAAAACCACTAAGGACAGTGCTTAATCTTTGCAGTTTGACACACTACAAGTTGTTTTGAATTACCCTTCACGTTACAATTTTTTATGATATACGGGTCACATTCTCTCCATACAAGCAAACATAACATAAAGACCACAAAACATAAACAAAGAGAAATTAGACTAACCTGACGAAGATTAATTAGATGCTCAAATGCATCCTTTATAGTATTGCAAAATGCTTCATTCTTGGAGAAACTTTCCTCCCATATTCTGTCCAAAGAAGCCTTAAATTCTAACAGCAAGGACACCATATCTTTATCTTTCTCTTCATCCAGGATAATACCTTGTCCAGTTCTTCGTATGTACAAACTGAGGGCCTGTCTTAATGCTTCAAGGGCATTCAACCTCAAGAACAGTGTGTACATCCTGTGAAGGTCCTCAAGCCGATGCCCATCCATTAGCATTGTGAATCCCTGCATTGAAAAATGATAGGATTTTCTAGGCTGACCAAACTTTCACTAGATACACAAAAGATGAAGTCACATACTAAAGCACCTCCATACCTTATCTAGAATGGCAGGTATATGGCGTTCAAGGAGCTGGCTTTCTGCAGTTGCTATCAGTGGTTTTCTAGTGCCTGCATCAAGGTAGATTAAACTTCTTTCATGCTCTTCATGCAACCTGATCTGCAAAATGAACTTTCTAAGGTTAAACATACTATTGTTAACATGTTAATATATCAGAATGTTAAACAAATAATGACATATATAGCAAACTAACCAGCTAAAATCATCAAAAAGAATCAAGAAAGAGAAAAGTACACCTCTACATGCTTCAAATAATCTGGAACATCTGCTTGCTGCATGTATTTCATCCCTTCAGCAGCATAAAATTCAGATGTGTACTCAAGGAATGTCCTCTCAAAGCTTTCTGAATAAATTCCTAAAGAAGTAAACATCTTCAAAAGATGATTCAAAAGCGTCCGATCTACTGCTTCACCTAATCTGCAAAATAAAAAGCAGAAAATCTAGAGTCAAAGATGTAAATCATTCACAACAATCTATAGTCCAGTATCCCAAGAAATTAAGTTCTTTGGTCATCAAATACCGTTAGAAACCACAAAATTCGGATGTACAAGACCTTCTGCATGTCAAAGTATGGAATGACATGTCTTATTCCCCTTAATTTGATCCCTCAGAAACCTGTAAATAAGATCTACCAACTTTATGAAACTTTAAGAAGCAAGCCCCATGCATGTTCAAATGGCAACTTCTTTTTCTTCATTTCATAAACCACCAAGATGAGTTCCTTCTAAAATTTCAGATATGGAAACAATTTGTCCATGCGAAAAAGGGGAACATACAGACTGTTTCATATGAAGAGTCAAAGGACAACAAGCTCTCAGCAACAAACATTTAAAGGAAATCATAAAAGGTATGCAATAAGAACTGGAAATTTTAACTTCTACTTATTCACCAAATTAATATGTGCAGTTAGGAGTTGAAATACAGCATGACCTACTCTGTGTCCAGACATCTGTTGAGGGAATAAAATTTAGCAAATCTAAGCTGGTGGCTTTTTCTTTTTTATATGGACAACATAACCTTATCATGCAACCTGCAGATATATTCACCCATATATGTGTGTGAGTAATTGTGTATGGGGTGGTGTGTATCGGGCTATTCATATCTAGAGGTGCAATATTATCAAAGAAAAGAAACTACATCCCCAACTAAACTCAATTTACTTTGAATCTTAACGTTTCTAGATATTGTGTGATATCTAGGCATATTCTCATTTTTCCTGCATAATGAGGAAAACAAAATTACCTTTCCGTCTCAATCATCCGCAAGAGGCCTGTGACAGTTTTGTGCTCAACTTCTGGAGATAGAGAAAGATATTTCCGGAAAAGTTGCAAACCCATGTCCCACAAGGAACGGACATTTGGGGTCTGTTTCACATATGTCCTATCAAGATACAAAGCTATACCACGAATCATTAGCATCTGGTCACAAAAATCTTGCCAGCATCTCTCAACCAGGGACAAGAAGACCACCAAATCAGGGCTTTGACCAACTAAAGATTGTAAGGCTGCAGAAATATGTGTTTCACACTCTTTTTCAATCCTCAGATAAAGATTTCCTTCCATTTTGTGCAGGCAAAGATCATTAACGGCCTGAGGACAAACAGGTACATCAATACCAAGACCAGTACAGGAATCTCATAAGAAAACTTCTAGTTTACTAAGAGTGCAGGAGGACAGAGTAAAACCTACTTGGTAAAGCTTCTCCAAGTCACAAGAATCTGGTTGTTTCAAGAATATAGCTTTGATAGCTGACTGCAACTTTGCCCAGGTGTCCACCTCAAAGTTCTTAGGGAGTGTTGGTTTATCTTCATAGAGGAAAAAAAAAATATATAAAAAACAAGAAGAAGGACATCTAGGAGATTTGTGATATGCGCTGTACACTCAGTCTTGAGGATTGCTATAAGTATAAGCATAAAGCCAAATAAATTATTTTCATCCTGCACTCTTAAAAAATAAAAGCCACAGGAACAAACTTTGCAACAACAGTTGCTTATCCATTGCCTGTAAAGATTCGACGATTAAAATCTCATCTATCCAGAAAATGAATAAAGAAAAGGCAGTACAAACAACATCTAAACATTAAGTTTATTAATCACATTAAGTTCTCGGAATCAGTAAGGCAGAAATCATATAACAAGAGATAGATATAGCACTTAACAAAAACCCTAACTTAGCCAGAGTTTCAAACTCCTGAACATACAATAACGTTAACACAAGACAAATATACAAGCAATACAAAACTGGGAACCAGTAACTGGAGAAGAAAACTGCTAATGGCAACCCTGATCCAAAAAATAAAAGTGCTTAAAATATCCTCCGATCAATTTTCCATGTAAGCACCATTCTAATCTGTCAATAACCCAACCGATTACCAAAATGGAACCGAATAGTCAATGCAATAAAGATCCAGATCCCATATTCGACTAATTTATTTCTGAAATCCAGAAAAGACATAAAACCAATATCTCATCCACAGAAAATTAACAAATTGAGCAAAACCCTCAACTAATTAAATATCTACAACAACAAATCCTAGGTGGGACATTGCCAAATCACAATAAGAATTCGAGGGAAACGAAATACAAAAAAGGCACCTTTAACAAGCTTAATAACGAGCTTCTTCGCAGGCTGAGGAAGAGTGGCCTTTTTGCGAGCCAAGTTTGCAGCGGTGTGAGAAGCATGATTGGTGTGGAGCTTGGTTTCGTCGTCGAGAGCCATAGTAGAGGGGTCGAAGACCACGTCGTTTTCAGCGAATTGGTGGAGGCCGTTTTTGTTGGAGGAGGTATCGAGAGGAGAGCAGGCGGAGACGGCCAGAGGCTTGGCCTTCTTCATGGCTTGCAAGCTGAAGCCTTCGGCGGCAGTTGTGGAGGTGGTGATGGTGGCGGTGGCGGTGGCAGTGGCAGCGCGTTTTGTGGGGAGATACATTAACGAAATGTTATTAAGTGAACCCGACCAAAAATAATAAGATAGGAGATTCAATACAAACGAATTTTTGGTTTACATCGTACATTGGATATGAGAGGCACAAAATGAGGAGGCGAAGTTTTTCTTATTGTCATTATCTTCCAACCTTCCCCCGTTTATGATTTGTATGAATTTAGGACACCGTAATGTCATCAAGAATTATATTTGTGTTTTTCCCTTTAATTATTTTATATTGTTGTGCGGTTGTTTTCTTGTAAATTCGTTGTTCATGACGCTTATTAAACATTCCCTCCTTTTGCTAATTTAAGGTGTTTAGATATTATCAGAATTTATAATGGTGACTCCGGATTAGATCTTCTGTTCTATACCCCCTCTTCCTAAGCTTATCAATTCATTCATCGCAATAAATTTGGATGTATGAAAATATCTGAGCATAGGGAGAATAGAGTTATGAGAGCAGAAGATCTGCTCCCGGTAACTCCCTGTCCTTAAGAATATTGGCAAGAGGGCATTCGTTGTTGTTGCAAGTTATACTGCAAACTGAAAAAGGAAATCTTTTTTTTTCACAGCCCATTGGGACTAGAACTAATGGATCTAGTGACTTAGCATGTTTTGGTACTATTGTTGGAATAAGAAATCATCAACGTTAACATCCAGTTAAAATTCTGCTGAAACGAGAAATTTGAAGAGGTCCAATAATACGCAGTTTTACCTCTATCTAACAAAAAAGCTATCGTTAGAATAAGAAAATATTAGTAAAATCTGCAATGACAAAATTAAAGTAGTTAACAAAAACTTCAAAATTATAAGAGAAATTTTGAAAATTTCCAATTTTTAGAAGTTTTCATTTCAAATTTAAACTAAAATTTAAAACAACTATGATATTTTTATAAAAGATAATAACATTTTTAAAACGTTTAGAACAGATCCTAAATAGACGAAAAATTTGATGAAATTAACACTCCGTCAATCAAATGTCATGTTAGTGCTTATTTAACATTATTTATATTTTTTAAAATAGAAAGTGGATCTCACTACTATATAATTAGCTTCTTTTAAAATTTATCATTTAATAGTGGGGTCTTCTATTATATATTTTAGACAGTAGATCTCGCTTGTCATGTGACAATGAGACTCATCGTTATATATTTTAAATAGTATCTCTCACTTGTCATGTTGTTGTGAGGTCTACCTGTTATTTAAAAAGTAAAAATAATGTTGTGTTAGCATTGTGTTGCAGGAGTTAACTCCCTTAAATTTCTCATTCACTTAGGGCGTGTTTTGAATGTTTTGAAATTATTAGGTTAAATTTGGACACTGTGAAATGTTAGTGCCTGTTTTGTATTTTATTGTAAATGTTGATATTCAAAATACACTTTTAGCCTATTATATATAAAATTTGAATCTTTATTTCTTCTATAATATTTTTTTGAAAATTTTGAATATATTAAGCCTTGAAGGTGAATCAAAATGTCACAACTTATAAAACAACTTAACATCTCAAAACAGTGAAAATTGCTACATCTGAACTACCAAGAGAAAATTCTCGTGTGATTAAATTCTAGTAGCACGCAATAACCTTAAAACCCAACTCACCATGTCTTTTTTGCCTCGGCTTTATATGTCCACCACTACTGAGAAGGAATTGCTTGCAGTGATATTTGCTTGTAAGAAATTTCGTTCTTATCTTTTGCAGGTTATTGTTTTTACAGACCATGCGGGGTTATGTTACCTCTTTGCTAAGAAGGATGCCAAGGCTAGCCTCATCTGGTAGGTGCTCCTACTCCAAGAATTCAACATTGAGATTAAAGACAAGAAGAAAACAGAAAATGTTGTAGCGGACCACTTATCACGACTTGAAAGGGAACATCATAAAGAAGAAGAGAAAATCAAGGAGAGCTTTCCTGATGAGGCTTTAATGATGGTAGATAATCCTTTTCGTCCTTGGTTTGCAGATATTACAAACTACCTCTCAGGTAGTATTCTTCCTTCTGATCTCTCATATCAATAAAGGAAGCACTTCTTATTTCAATGTTCTCATTATATTTAGGATGAAACTGTACTTTATAAGATATGTGCCGACAGTGTGATTTGCAGGTGTATCCTTGAAGACGAAATGCCTGAAATTTTGATGCAATGTCATAGCTCACTTTATGCAGGGCATTATAGAGCTAACAAGACTACTGCTCAGATCTTAGAGTGTGGATTCTATTGGCCATCCTTGTTCAAGGATGCTCGTGATTTTGTACTGAAGTGTGATAGGTGTCAAAGAGTGGGCAACATATCGAAGAGGGATGAGATGCTGCTTTTAAACATCATGGAGGTGGAGATATTTGATGTGTGGGGCTTGAACTTCATGGGACTATTTCCATCCTCCTTAGGTAACACTTATATATTGGTTGGGGTTGATTATGTTTCCAGGAGGGTTGATATCGTAGCTACTCCAACTAATGATAGCAAGGTGGTTCAAAAGTTCATCAAGAAGATCTTTACTAGATTTGGGGTATCTAGAGCGATCATAAGTGATGGAGGGAGCCATTTCTGCAACAAACCTTTTGAGGCTCTTCTGAGAAGATACAATGTCCATCATAGAGTGACTACCCTTTACCACCCCCAAACTAGTGGCCAAGTGAAGGTGATGAACAGAGAGTTGAAAAAGATTTTGGAAAAGGTTGTGAGCACTTCAAGAAAAGATTGGGCTTTGAAGCTAGATGACACCTTATGGGCTTATAGGACAGCTTTCAAAACACCAATAGGTATTACTCCATATCGATTTGCGTATGGTAAGGATTATCATTTACCATTGGAGTTGGAGCATCGGGCCTATTGAGCCGTTAGGAAGTTGAACATGGAATAGAAGCTAGCAGGTGAGAAAAGATTGTTACAAGTTGATGAATTGGAAGAGTTGAGATTTAAAGCTTATGAAAATGCTAAGTTGTACAAAGAAAGAGCAAAAAAGTGGCATGATGCTCAGATAAAAATAAGGAGTTTAAGAGTGGAGATTTGGTGCTTTTATTCAATTCACTACTTCGGTTATTTCCCGGAAAGCTCAAGTCAAGATGGAGTAGACCCTTCAAGATCCTTCAAGTGTTTCCCCATAGAGCTTTGGAGTTGGAAAATGACAAGGTTGAAGCATTCAAGGTCTATGGGCATAGATGCAAGCCATACTATAGAGGGACATATTCAAAAGAAAGGGAAATCATCTCTTTCCTTTCTTCCACTTTTTGATGAATGCATATGGAATGGTCAAGTTAATAACCTAAACTTAGCATGTTTACCTTTCTTTTGCTTATCTTTGTTTACTTGTTTGCTTAATTTATTTGGTTGTGATTATGTTTAAGTTGAGTTTGCTTGATGTTTATTTGGATTTTGTTTAAGTTTTAACTTGTTTTCTTTTCAAATTTCGTGTTAGTTAGATGATTTTGATGTGTTTGTAGGTTGTTTGAATGTTGAGAATGCATACTAAGCTTGAAAGAGGGCTAAGAAGTTGGGAAAGTCGGAGTAATCTACGATTGTGGGGATGTGTTTGTTTCCCACAACAATGGGAAGGCTCTATAAAATCCTTATGGAGCCTTAACCCACGATCATGGGAATGAGGTTGATTTCCACAACCATGGGAAGGCTTTCCAGAATCTTTCGAGAGCCTTAACACACGATCGTAGGAATGAGGTTGATTCCCAGGACCATGGGAAGGCTCTTTAGAATCTTTCTAGAGCCTTAACCCACGATCGTGGGAAAGACAGGGATTCCCACGATCGTGAGATACCCCATCCGAAAAAATTTAAATTCCAGCCTTCTTTCTTCATCCTTCAATTTTTCACATTCTCTCTCTCCCTAAAAAACACGACAGCCACTCTCCAAACCTATCCTTCATCTTTGCCCCAAATCTTGGTATTTTCTCTACTTCTTCCATCATTTTTTCATTCCTTTACACTTATGTCACATTAATCATTCGAGAATCCAAGGATTTGGTAAGTTTTTTCTCTCTTTCTCTCTCAAAAACATGCTCACCTCTTTTGCTAATTTTTGCAAATTTTTCTCCTTCAATGGCTCCAAAGAAGCTTGTAGCTTGGAAACTGACCGACTAACTATGCCTTTAAGTCTCCAGAGAAGGTAAGCCAGATACAGTGGCCACCTTTCATGCCTCATTCCCTATTTTTTTGGAAGAAAAAGGTATACAATTTTGTGACTTTAAGGATAGAGAATTAATGCCTCCTAGGTACTTTGATTTCAAACTATTAGAAACTCTAAGATTAAGGCGTAACATTGAACGATTGGCTGTGAATATTGGCTGGGGTCAGTTAATTCGTTGTGATGTTTCGATATATCCCATGATGACGGTATAATTTTTCACTACTGTACGCTACAATCCTAAAATGGATACATTCTGGTTTAGGATAGGTGACCATGCTTATAAACTTGATTTTACTATCATTAATGTGCTTTTTGATTTATCAAACACTAAAGTTTTAGATAATCATGATGATTTTTATGTGGATGATTATTGGAAAATTCTTACGGGTGAAAACAAATTTGACTCTACGAATGCACATAATACTTTAATTCGTAGCACTGAGCACTTACTTCTTCATAAGTTTATATGCCTAATAGTTTTTAACAAAACTGAAAGCAATAAGTGCTCAGTAAAGAACTTTTCTTCCTTTGGTGCATGAATTGTAAAACCAAAATAAATACCCCTTATCAAATTTTTCGATCTATTGTGAGTTGTGTTAATAAGAAAAGCTTATATTTTGGCATGTCATGCATTATTACTACTTTAGCTTTATATTATAATCTTAACGTTGATAGTATGCGTACCACTAGATATGATATGTTTGACATATCTTATTTGATACATTTTGAAATTTTGGAGCCCTATTCTATGGAGCTCTGAAATCCACAAACGCGCACTGCAGTAAAGAATAAGAAGGGCAAGGATGTAGCCACTTCTCAACCATTCACATCTTAGTCGCCCCCAGAGCCCCAAGAAGAAGCTGTTGAAAAGGGACCAACCATAGCAGTAAACGTCGATAAATTCCAGCAAATCCTCAACCAAATGGCTTCTAACCATCAGCAAATGACGCTACAAATTAATGAACTCGTAAAAAGTAGTGGTACATTAAGAAGAAATTCCTCAAGTTCATCCAGAGGAATAACCTTGAAGTCCCTTCTCCTATGCCTTTTCCACCATAATCTCCATACCCTTTATTTTTTTACGTTGTTTTAATTACTTTGTTAATTTTTTCTTTTTGTTTGTTTTGGTGTCATTTTACCTTATTTTGTGGTTGACTTGTCACATTGAGGACAATGTGTTCTCTAAGTGTGGGAAGGTGACATTTGCTTTGTCAATTGCATTGTTTTAGTCTGTTTTAGTCACTGTTTGCACTTTGTTAAATAGGATGCATGTTTTAGGCATATTAGGTTGTTTTATGTTGTTTTGTGTTAAGCAATGAAACCAAACTTGAATCATTTTGATTTATTTTTCCATGAGATTCTGTCATGCTAGTTAGAATGAGATTGAATGCATGCTTGAACTCAGATTAGGCTACTTAAGTAGAGAGTGAACCATGTTGAGTGATGCAAAGTAGTTGGTTACATAAGCTTACTCACAATTTGACACTTGAGCAAGGAGGTAGTGTAGAGATGCATAATGAATTT
>JANQAP020000048.1:9868850-9882162 GCA_026874005.2 Erythroxylum coriaceum | reverse complement strand
CCCTCAATTCATTCTTATGCATTTATTCCATGAACTATTATGCTTAATTTAACGAAAAAAATTTTCGGGGGTCAACATTAAAGGTTATATTCTTTTGTAAATAAAAAGTATAGATTCTCTTAAAGGTAATTATTCTCTTGGAATAAAATTATTTAAATTCCAAAAAATGAACTAAATATAACCTAAAATTATAAACAATTAAGAACTTATCAAACTTCCCCAAAGTTAAGCATTTACTTGTCCTCAAGTAAATCAATTTCATTACTCTTAACTTAATAAGAAATAACTATAGGTAATTATTAAATATATTATAGATATCAATCAAGATTCTTAATTATTCATTTAGTTATAAAGTTCATTGTATTGTTAATTACTTATTTACTTGCATCAAATTATAAATCAATCTAACTCACTCCATAATTCTTTAATTTTAACATAATTTACACCATTCCGTGTAATGTATAAAGTGACCATACATGAGACAAAAATCTAAAATCTTTAAACATTTTTACACCGACATGATAGCATATAAACTCTTGTTCAAAAATTCACCTAGCGTTTTGATACGACAGTATACACCTTGTTATGAATATCCCTAATTACTTAACTACTTCACTATCCCAAATGGCTACTAGCACCACTCTTTAACTTTAACCTTTTTATTGGTACAAAGTTAATGGGGTGAAATTATTTATGCTCATCTATTCATATACTATTTTCTTCTTTCTTTTATTTTTATAAGTGGAGGTCATGAAAATGCTTATGAAGAATTCACATTTAGCTCAATGCATGTACAAATTGTATACAAAGTATCATAATGCAAATCAAGCATCAATTCTCAAAATTAATAAACTAAATTTAAATCAACTTAATTATTAAAAATCATAACTATTAGCCTAAAAAAGTCAAATTATAATCACAACCAACACCCACAATCATCTTGATCAACATCCTTTTTAAAAAATTTCTCAAATTGTTTACTATTAAGCTAATTATGATAAATTCGATAAGCTTCATTACTAAGTCCATCCCCCATACTTAAGTTTTACATTTTCCTTAATGCTTGTTTAATCCTTAATGTGTTAAACAAGCAAGAACAATGAAAAATATGAAAATAATAAGAGGAGGTGAGGATAACTAGTACTCCCCTGATAGTAAATAATTTCCAACAGTGTCCAATGTCATTAATATCAATCTAGTGTTAGTGAAAGTTTCTCTACTCTCCTATAAAAGGGTGATGTTGCCTTCATAGCTTGTGAAACTCCATCAAATCTCAATTCAAGTAATAAATGTATAAAGACCAAAAATATGAAAACAAACTAAACTACTATGAAAATCTTACTAGCTATTCAATTAAAAAAACCTTATTATTGTTTTCCTCCCATCCATACCTCTTTATAATTATTTTAGTTGGAATTTTCAGTAAGCCTTTCTTCAACTAGATTTATAATCACTAGCTGCTTCCACCCATCTTCTCAAATAAAGGCTTATTAGCTTGGAAATATGCCATAGGTTATAATATAATAAGGAGGTATAACATCAAATTAATAAAACTTATTAAATTTGCTAAGGAGATATAATATTATAACATCCTTTTCTTTTTTGAAAATTCTTCACATCTTTTCATCTTTTTACTTGCATTTGGCTTACCAAACTCTCAACTTTTAAGATGATGAAGTTCTACGACTTCTAGCATTTGTATGGTGCTTATGCACTTCAACTTCAACCTTATTCTTTTTCCCCTCATTCCACTCATTTCCCTTCCTTCTTGAACCTGTGCTGCACTCTCATTTGCTTCTTACCAATCCTTTCTCAAACTTCCCCCTTAACAACTAGTTAATATCTTTTCCCTCTGAGCATTATATCTGAAACTCTCCTATAATTCCCACCATTAACCAATCTTTAGCCCATAATCCTTTGACTTTATTCATTTTGCACAGCAACCTTCCCCAAGAAATTCCTACTGAGGACTAAACAAAAGATCAAAAATCAAGCCTCACTGGGAAAACATGGGTTCAAGTTGCTGAATGGCATAGACCTGAGGCAAAACTAAGCTATTACCCACTAGTATATATGATGACCAACTAGTTGTCTCACCTCTTTTGGAGGTTCTTAAGACTAGTGCTTAAAATAGAGCTCCACTTTGATTAGATTCTCCTTTAATAAAAAGCGGCTTGTTTGATGATGAAAGATTTAGTTCAGGCTAGTTAAAAGCAATATTGCTTGCAAGACATATTCATGAATAGTGATGGTACATTATTGTTCAAGTTTTCTTGTTAAGACATTATAAAGATAATTCTTGAAGTAGGTCCTTAGCATGTTTATAAAAAATCATTAATGCTTCAAGTTTGCATCCAAAGATGAAAATGGATGAAATCACAAGAAGACATTCCCATTTAGATATGTATACATGGACTTCCACTTGAGTATTGTAAAAGAAACGGATTAAGTTACTTGGCAAGCTTCATTGGCAAGCCTATCTATATGGACCAGGTGATTACAGAGATAACAAGGATCAATGTTACAAGATTCTATGTCTTGGTAAGTGCTCTGACTAATTTACCTAAGGCAATACCAATTATTAGACTTAATGAATAATATAAACCCATAGAAGATACCTCAAAAGTAACTTATTCCTAGAAATTGATGATATTGGACCCTAAAAAGAAATGCCAGCCAATAGGTAGAAGGGTAAAGACAGGCTAATACTAGGACTTGGTTGAGTTAGAAGAGTTAAAGGAATGAAGTAAGAAAAATAGCAATTATGTGACAATAACTGAGCAGTAAATTTTCCTAAAGGAAATAAGCGAAGTGTGTGGGAAAGAAACTTGTAACAATTTAAATGAGGAACCAAAATTTGAAAAAGCTAGTGAAATCATGGATTAAGAGAACTTGAGTCCTCTAGATGCCTCCATTCACCTGGCAAGGAAACAAGATGAGTATAATTCTATAGTAAGGCCTAAAGAGGGTGTAAGGCCATCCATAAATGAGGAAAATAGCAAAGAATTTGAACCTATTTTGAGGATAAAATCTAGCAAAAAGAAGAAAAATAGAATATAAGAGGAGATAATGCTTTTTAAGAAAATTTTGCTAAAATACTTCATTTATGAGAATAAGCTTAATATAATTGGCATTTTGGAATCTATGATCAAACATGGTAATTGAAATTTACTAAAGGTATTGCACTCTCATTGGAAGGAGATCACCAATCGCCCATACCTTTCAAGTAGGATAATTTTGATATATTACAATAGTTAATCAATGGAGGAATTTACTAGTTATGTCAAAGACCAAGTAGTCCATATCAAGGAAAAAAAACAAAATCATTAGTAAGAATTACTTCGTGTTCCTCATTTTTTTTTAAAAATGATTATCAGAGGGCTCTTCTATGGGTAGAAATTAGAGAAGTAATAGTAAATATCCAAATACTATGGGTATTAACTGGAGATTTTAACTCCATCACTCAACCTAAAGAAGCAGAAGGGGATAGATCATCTAAGTAACCTTGTCCAAACTTAAGACAATGCTTAGTCAACATTCAAATAGATGACATTCCTTAAGGAGGCAATACTTTACCTAGAACAACAATCAAAAGAATGATAATTCATTAGGAAAAAGCTTGATTGTAGTTTATCCAACTTAGAATGGTTTCAGACCTTCCCCAATTGCTTGACCTTGTTCTCAACACTTAGCTTATTAATCACTCATCCATAATCACTCAAGCTGAGTCTATAAGTATCAAAGTACCCTTTAATTTTAATAATTTCTGACAAACTTGGCATGTTTTGATGAATCTATATGGAAGGCAATCAATGATGACATCATAAGTATAAAGCAATTTATATATGCCAAGAAAATGAAGATCATCTAGGACCATCTGGCAAATGTATTGCTAACTAAGGAAAATCTCATTTTGTTCACCTTCATTTTAGCATCTCAAGTTCACAAAATCTTAGAGGAATGTCCTTGGCATGTTTGGAATCAACCATTATTTTTACAGAACTAGAAGCCGAGCCTTAAGCTTGAATCTATCAAATTTCAGAACATTCCTCTATGGATTAATTTCCATAATGTCCCCCTATAATATTGGACTACACAAGCATTGAGTGCCCTTGCTAGCTTCATTGGCACACCTCGCTATTTTGATGAAAATATGGCTAAGAAAAAAAGAGTTGGGTATGCTCGTATTTGTGTCAGTATAGCACTTACCAAGGAACTTCCATCAGAAATCCTTATTATGATACAAGGTAAGGAAAGCAAATTATGGGAGGATAGTGTTGCAGTATCTTACTAGTGGAAGAGACTTCCAAAACATCAAGGGAAAATCTGGAAAGCCTAGGAAAAAATTCAAAACAGGTAGTTACCTTGAGTTAACTGAGGAAGAAGTGATTGACACTAACACTAACAACAATGCAAATGTTGAAACACAAACAGATGTAAAGAGCCCTATTAACATAGAAGCTAGTGCTACTCCTGACATTGAAGTAGTATCCCCAATTAATAATTTACTTTCACCACTTGTAAATCTTACAATTGTGCACTCTCCTTCAGTTGAAAAAACCAAAATAGATCCTTCTAGTGATAATAACAGATATGATGAGTTACAGAGCCTTCATATCATAAAAAAAACTCCTATTATAGATTTTCAATCACCATGCAACCAAACTAGAAAGGAAGTTGTCATTGGTCATAAGAAAGTCAATATGCCATTTCAAATATTAGAAAATAGGAGATCACAAAGGAGTAAAAGTAAAGGCTCCACATGAAAAACTTTTAATATGTCAATCTTAGTATGGAATATCCTAGGATTGAACTGCCCTACAAAGCAAGCTACTTTAAGGGATTTTGTCAAGAGGGAAAACCATTTAATAGTAGGACTAATTGAGAGAAAAATAAAGCAAAAAAACATTGGCAAGTTAAACACACTAGGATCGAGTTGGAAGCAGGTAACAAATCATTCACACCATACATATAAGAGAGTCATCATAAGTTACAGGGCTGTTGAGATTAGAGGGGAAATTCTCCATTCCACATATTAGATTATACATCTCAAAGTATCCTTTTTCCATGAGAAAATTGACATCCTAGTTGCTTTCATTTATGTCGGCAACTTTGGGTTCCAAAGATCAATATTATGGAATGATCTAATCAATCTCTATAGTAGGCTAGATTTGCCATAGTTAATAGGTAGGGATTTCAACTCCACTCTTTATAGGTCAGAGGCTCAAGGAAATTGCAACCTTCAAAGCAATTTAGAGGATTTCAAGCACTGTATAGACAAATTGGGAGTGACAGATTTGAAGTATATAGGCCACAAGTTTATATGGTCAAACAAACAACACTCACGATGGTGCATCCAAAAGAAACTTGATCGAGCATTGGTGAATGCCAAATGGCTAGTTCATTTTCCCAACAACTCTACTATATTTCAGGATCATCTCTTTTCATATCACACCCCCATCAAAATCAAGAACCTATTCTAAAGTACTGTTAGCTTCCACCCCATTTAGATTTAACAATTATTTGGCTCATGATCTAGGATTTATTAACACTTATAGGAAAGGTACTGAATGTCCCTTTAGGGGAACCAAGCAATTGACATAGGTACAAAAGCTAAAGGTAATAAAAAAAAACTCAAATTTCTACATTCTTCAGAGGGATCAACAGATGAAACATTATTGAAAGCTAAGGATGATCTATTAGCATTATGGAAATTAATTTCAATTTCACCCTATGATTCTTCACTAATTGGAAAAGAGAAACAATCTCTTTCAAATTATTTGATTAGTGTTAAAAATTATGAATCCCTACTATAGTAAAGAGCTAGAGTGAATTGGTTAAAAGATAGGGATAGAAGTTCAAATTTCTTCTTCAACTGTATCCTAGCTCGTAAAAACAAAAATAGAATCAGTTCAGTCACCACTAATGAGGAGCTGATACTTCAGAACCAAATGGATATTCAAAATGAAGCTGTGAGCTACTTTATCTAGCTACTTGGATCTCGAAATATAGTTTCAGTTTTAGCTGTTGAACTCTCGGCACTCAATCTAAAGCAAATTAAATAGGATAATAGTGAATTGTTAACAAAAGTTATAGGGGACAAGGAGATTGAGGAAGAAGTTTTCAATATGGATGGCATGAAAGCCCCAGGTCCAGATGGACTGAATGGCCTCTTTTTTCAAAATTATTGGGACATTATGGGTTCTTGTGTTAAAAATGCAGTTAAAGATTTTTTTTCCACAAGTGTACTGCTTAAAGAAATCAATAAAACATTTATTTGCTTGATAACAAAAGGTGCGAATCCCTCGAGCTTCAATGAATTCATACTCATTTCTTGTACAAACTTTCTTTATAAGGTCATCTCCAAGATCCTTGCATCAAGACTGAAGAAAGTAATAGATCCTCTCATAAATGACAATCAAGGTGCCTTTATCAGCAATAGGAAGATTAGAGACAACATATTAATTGTCCATGAACTTCTTAAAGGTTACTCAAGAGCCAATTCAACCTTAAATTGCACTATCAAAGTCATTTTATAAAGCTTATGATAATATGAGTTGGAGCTTTCTATAGAAGATGATGACAACTAATGGCTTCCTAAGAACATTTATCAGTTAGATCTAAGAATGAATATCCATGGAAAGCTATTCAATCTTGATTAATGGCAACCCTTCAAAGTATTTCAAATATGGGAAAGGACTAAGGCAGGGGGATCCTCTTTCCCCCTACCTTTTCCTTATATACATGGAAGTTCTTAATTCTATAATCGAGCTTGAAGTTTAATTGAATGCAAACTTTAAATGTCATTCAAAGTGTAAGAAGATTGGACTTACTAACCTTGGATTTCGAGATGATTTGCTTATTTTTTTCCATAAAAAAGTGTATTCTATTAATAGTTATATGAAGGCTCTTCACAAATTCAAGGTTGTCTTTGAACTACAGATTAACCTCCACAAAATTCATTTCATAACTTTAAAGGGTGCTTCTCGGATGGCCTTACAAGTTGCTTCATAACGGGGATGATAGAGAAAGATTCACCTCCGTTATACTTAGGCATGCCAGTCTCAACAAAAAGATTAACTTTCTTAGAATGTAGCTCTCTTATAGAGGAAATCCATAGAAGAATCAGCTCTTAGATGGATAACTTTCTATCTTTTACAGGGAATTACAACTCATAAACTCGGTTCTTAATTCTCTGTATATATATTGGAGCTCACACATTTTCCTTTCAAAGAATGTAACCTAGAAAATTGAGAGGATCTTCAAAGACTTCTTATGGAACAACTCTAATGACACAAAGGGAACTGCTAAAGTGAAATGGGCAGACATTTGTTATCTAAAAGAAGAAGGGGGACTCAATGTTTATTCAGTAAAACTTACTAATCAAACACTCATCCTAAAACAATTTTGGTTGATCCTTGAAGATAGAAAATCATTATGGATTAAATGGATCCATTCATACTTTCTCAAAGGCAAAAGCATATAAGAAGTCAATAAAAAGCATTAAACTCCTTCTTTCTGAACCAACTTCTCCAAATGAAACATCTTGTCCAAAATGTTATGTCTTGCTCCATTAGCAACGGGAAGCTCATATCCTTATGGTTTGATAACTGGTCGTGTCAAAGAGCTCTCATAAACTCCTCTGATGAATTAAGGAATTCTATCAATCTCCCACTTAATATAAAAATGGACTCACTCATCAATGGGAGCAGTTGGCAGTTCCCTGTAAACATTAGTCATTTGCAACCTCAATACTCTCCCAACCCGCTCTATCAAGACACTTTATTCTTGCAAAAACAAAATACTCATCATTTGTCAAAAAAACTCATGAGAGATTTTTTAAGGTTGAAAAAACTAGCAATGGAGTGGGGTCAAATTATCTTAAACAAGTTCATACCTCCTAAAACTTCCTTTCTCCTCTAGCTTGCCATTCAAAATCATCTTAACACAGCAAATAGGATCATGTATTTAAATGTTAATTCTTCATGTCCTTTTTGTTCAACAAAGGAAGAAACAAATGATCACTTATTCTTCATGTGTGAGATTACCAACCGTATTCAGGAAGCGATTGAAATGAGCTGTAACTAGTCATTACAAACTTATGCATTTTCCAGTGCTATACAATGGTTGTCTTCTCAGCGTACTTCTCCCAAAATTGGAATACATTGTAGTAGTTAGCATATGCATACAAACCATTTGGAAAGAAAGGAATGTTAAACGGTTTGAAGCTAAGCAAAAATCTATCCCACTTCTTATATCTGAGACCATGAACAACATCAATGAAATATTAATACTGAGAGATGTAGCATGAAGCTCCAACCTTCTTTGTATCTTAACTAGCCATGTACGTAACTCTAATATTTTGAATAGGTAGCAATACTACAATCTTTTATGGAAAGGGTACGCTATGTATCTTTATAAATGTAATTCAATTCTTTATTAATGAAACTTGTATTTTTACTTTTTTTAAAATTGGAAAAGTTGCTTCTTTATGATCATAAGGTCACAGGTTCAAGTCACAGAAATAGCCTCTTTGTAAAAATACAAAGGAAAGACTGCGTATATTATGACTCTCCCTAGACCCCCACAAAGCAGGGAGTCTTACTTACTGGGTACGTTTATTTTTTTATTTTTCATAATATGATTAAGATTAATAATTTATTGATTCTTAATCTTTTTTAAAAAATAGTTTCTAGAATTACAATTAATTAGTTTCAAGATTGAAATTAATTAATTAGACTATTTAAAATTAAGAAATTGTTTTCTTAAGTAATCAAGAAAATTGTTTCTTAATTAAATTTAAAAGTCAACATATCTAGTACACAAGATTCCCTACTTTGCGAGAGTCTAGGAGAGTCATAATGTACGCAGCCTTCCCTTTATATTTTTACTAGTTCCTTAATTAAATTTATTTATTTCAATTTGATTAAGATAAATTAAATTTATGATTTTATTTAGAGAATTAGTATTCTATTTATTTGGAAATTATTTCTTTATTTATAAATAATAAGTTTCTTGATTTATTATAAAATATATTTCTTAATTAAACTTTGAAAATTTTTTCATTTATTAATTAAGAAATTTTTTGTTTCCTTAATATTTTGAAAATAATTTTCTAACTTATTAAAAATATTTTTCTAATTAATTAAGAAATCAATCTCTAGATAAATAATATAAAAGATTTTCTTAATTAGTTTCCTTTTAATATTGGAAAATAGTTTTCTATTTAAGGAAAAGTAATTTCTAATGAGATTAGAAGTAGTTTTATAATTGGATTAGACTGTGTTACTTATATAATTATGAAAAAGGATTTTTTTCTAAATTATAATAAGTACGTAGCTTAATTTATTGAAAAAATTTTTCAATTAAATTTTGTTAAAGGAGTCAAAAATAATTGTAAATAGTTTCCAATTGGATTTGAAAATTATTTTCAAATCAAATTAAATTATTTGGAAAAGAAATTTAATTCAGTTAGGAATTAATGGTTTTATTTTCAAATCAAATTAAATTATTTGGAAAAGAAATTTAATTCATTTAGGAATTAATGGTTTTAACTTAATTTAATTTTTCCAAAGGGTTAGAAATATTATTTTAGATTATGAAGATCAATAACTAGAATTAAACGAAGCTTGATATTTTATGCATATAATTTGATTATAAGTGCATAAGTTGCATACTTTATTTATATGGTTGATATTTATGTTGGATGTATGTTAAATTGTGTGTTTTATATGTGTGATATTTTCCATGCTATTTTATGTTTGATGAGACAAAAAAAAATAAATCACTCATTAAAATATTAAGTACGCATTGAGAACATTATTGTTGTCTTTCATTGTTATGAGAATAAACCAGAGTTTTGTTTATTATCAGACTTGTTAAGCAAACTCAAGGCTGCTTTAACTCGAATATGTTTATTCTTATAAAAGTGGGTCTTAATTAGCTAAATGTGTGTGATTTTGATGAATAAACTCATAATCACAAGAATTTAAAGGCAGGGTTAGGAATAATATATAAGTTATGTTTTGGCAAGAGTTGTCACCTAACGGATCTAGTAGTCACATTAGATGTGATTGATAAATTTATTATCTACCTAATTTAAGTTTCGTTGGTTTGTTGGGCAAACTTAAGATCAATTAAATTTGAATGGGATCCTAGCACACTAGAAAGATTAAAGTAATCTTTTCGAATAGTGGTGAGGGTTATTATTTTGAATAAAATAATGGGAGTAACTAAATACATGATTAAAATCTTAATCCCATTTGGTAGTCATACATATAATTAATTAATTGTTTTTCTTATATTTATATTTTTTTAGTAGAATTTAACTTGTTTAGTATAGTTGATACTAAGTTAGTGAACCAAATTTCTTGGACAAAGGTTATGTTTGGAAAGAGTTCTCAAAGTTAGAAAAGAAACTTGTATGTCCATTATGTAATTTTGCTATAATCCCTATTGATGACTCGATGACAAAGCTTTAAAGATATATCAAAATCACATAAATGAAAAAATGTAATGACACTTTGAGTTGATTAATGTCTCTCATAAACTATGAAGAAAACATGTAAGATATATGTTAACATCATGATAACAAGATACAAAAGGTTGCGTAGAAGTAGAGCTTAAATGTAAAGTACCTTATTGGAATTGCTCTACTTAATTTACACTAGTAAAAGCATAAATATGGACATAATTAAAGGCATTTGCTATAGTATGATAATAGTTTTCGAAAGAAGAGAAATGATTGCATGACTTTTCTTCCTATATGAGATATAAGTATTTGATATTGAATTTAGATTTAACATTATTATAATATACAAAGCATGATAAGAAATAGATTCTTAAGTAAAAGTAGTTAATCCAAATTTATGTAAATACTTTTTATGTGTTAGATCAAATGAAACTTATGCTTAACATAAGTGGCAAGAATATAAAGCTGGATAACCATAACTATCCTTTTATGCCATGTTGGTTAAATCTACATAATGAGAGTCATAGAATTACATATAACGATATATGTATCCTTTTGATTATGAATTGTATGAAACTTGTGAAAATTGTCAAGTTGAAGAAAAACCAAATCAACTTTTGGTGAAAGGTTGATGATGGTAATAAATTGTTAAATCTTATACATACGAGGTATTTGATGGAATAACAATTCATAAAAAGATAATTGTTATATTTCATTAGATTACTAATGATGTTATATGATATAATGTATTAAATGAAATAATGATTTAAAATTTTGAAAAGTTCAAATTGTTTAAATCTAAAAAAACTAAGCATTGAGAATGTTGAAACACTTCGATGAGATCGTTGTGGCGAGTTTTAAATTCTTGATTATCTATAAAGAATGAGGTCCTCTAGTAAATACCGTCATAACAAAAACTCCTTAAGCGTATGGATTTATGTAAGGAGAAAAATACAATATGAGATATTGTAAAATGCAATTGTATTTTTCATATATTTATGCCTAATACAATGACTTACCTTTAATAGTTCCAATTAAATTAATTAGTAAGATTTCATATTAGATACGAAATGTTAAGTCTTTGAAAGAGCCAAAGTTAATGATTTAGGGATGTTATGCTTAGTTGAAGCATGTATTATCTACTAAGTTTAGAACTAAATTAGGTAATAAAAGAATATGAGATATCCAAAAGGATGGATATAATCTTACAGACTTGTTGAAAAAATTGTTTATTTTAATGTATACTTATAGGAGAATGGTTCTCAAGATAAGTAGTGGGAGTAAGATGAAACTTGAAAAGTTCAAATCTCATGACAATAAATCTAATTAGAACTAGAGCCTTTATTGATATATTTGATGCATATTTGAAAGGCTGTGAGACATTAAAAGATTCACTTTCATGATGAATTCAAAGAGTTTATTTTGGAAATGATAATGAATTCATCATGTCTACAAGAAGGTTAGTGAGAGTACAATTATCCTCTTCAGTGGGATTATGTAGAGACATATTGCTTATAGAGAAGAATAATTCTAAATTTTCAATTTTTGAAAATATAATTGTCCAAGAATAACTCTTGTTGGATATGAAAAAGTAACAACTTAATTATGGTAATTAGATCTATAGAGATAGATAGTATACTAAAGGTATTTAGTATTTGAGATATCTGATACTTATAAAGTATTAAAGATATTCATTATTTAATAAATGAGTTAATATTTGAGTTCAAGGAGATAAGATTATTACTTTATAAGTAAATCCTATTTAAGGTTTATTTTACTTAGAATAATATCATTTTAAGATTGGAAAGTTTTAATGTAGCAATGGTTGCTAATAAAGCCATAATAAAATTTTCATTTAATCGAAATGATTAACAAGATCAATAAGTTCTTTAATGAACTTAATATAGTTCATTGCATTGTTCAAAATAGTAATATACTATAAAATATTAGAGTCATTGGGTATGTAAAAGGAGCTAAGGTCTCATCAAAGATCCAAGTATGTATTTAGGCAATTTTTCTTAATTACATTGATAATTAAGATGAAAGTTGTAAGATTTAAACAAGCGGTCATTTTCACGTTAAGCCACTTTTCCAATAGTAGCATAATCGTCATATGGTGATATGATATAAGATACTTAACGATTGGTTTAGTGCAAATATGAGATTGTTGGTTTTTGCCCTACAGCCAATCAGTTTGGTTGTAATTTAGTGACAATTATTTAAAAGCATTCTTATCTTATACATTTTTAAATGTATATGATAAAGTTCATTGGATATTTATACATTGTAAATGAAATTATAATGAGATCATAATTATGATATTCATATTGCATTTATATATTATCCCTAAATTGTTCCTAATCATTGTTCTATTAAGATTAGACATTAATAGAATGTAAAAAAACTAGCACATGTTATATTTTTCCTTATGAAGGAAGTAGTCAATCTTATAAACTAAAGTATAAAGATATTTAAACAAACGTGTGAGTGCTTGTTGGAGAACAAGTTCACTAAACTGACCTGATATGAGAAATTCATTTAGAACATTATTTATATGTCTATGGAAATTCTCATTGTGATAATTATATAAGTAATCCTTTGACTTGAGATCTCCAAAGTTATCTTGTATAGGGATTATTATGTTTTTATATTACTTATGACCTCTTTTAATAATGGATAGTACAGTCAATAGTCATTACACTACAAGAGTTAAGACATTTAGTGGCAATTTTTTGTGACTAACTATTATTTTGTCACAAATAGGAGTTTTTTTGTGACAAGACAATTAATTGACACTATTGTTTGGATTATCTGTGATGATTTATATTTTTGTCACTAATA
>JANQAP020000048.1:9828995-9857754 GCA_026874005.2 Erythroxylum coriaceum | reverse complement strand
CGTCGGTTTATTCCGTCGGTAATTTTGTATACCGACGGAATATTTCTCTATTCCGTCGGTAATTTCCGTCCCTAATTTACTATTTTCTTGTAGTGGTTTAAAAAACTTTATGATTAAATATGAGATATTTAATAAATATAGATTAATATCAGATATTAGATCTTATTCAGGTATAATTAGTTTCTAATTAGAAATATTTGTAACTTTAATTAAAGTTTAATTAAAATTAAAATTTAATTTTAATTAAATTACTAAAATGTCACAAACTTATTATAAATAGACTTAAGCTTTAATGGAGCTAGCACTTCTTGCTTAACCCTCTCTATAAGAGTTACGCAATTCTCTCAACTTGTTTTGTGGATATCGTTAGAGATCATATACTTGTGAGGTTACGGTAATTGAGATGGATCGATTTTGAAAGTACGATCAAAAGAAATATCAAGAATATGATCAAGTTTTAGAATAAGATACGAATTAAGATTTATGATTTATTTTGATTTAATTGTTAATTATTTTATAGAATTTAAGTGTTATTAGTTTTTGAGAAATCCAAATTTGGAAAAAGTCCGCTACGGTTAAGATTTAATTTAGTCCTAATTTTCCAACATAACTGCGGTTCCCCAATACCAAAAGCTACATGACAGCATTATCCACAGCTCTGCCCCGCCTTAACAGCATTATCCACAACCCTGCCCCGCCTTAATGCTGGCAAAAAAACATGCAGAGAGGTACTCAGTCTAATCTTGTTATACTATTAAACAAGTCCTTTGGAAATACAGAAAAAAAAAAAACCGATAAACCCATAATCCTTATCTAAGCTAAAACCTTGACCTAGCAGGGTAATGTGCCAAAAATACTCTTACAAAAACTCCAAAGCCACGAGTTAAAAAGTGAATATATAGATAGTGAGATTGAGCAACAACAACCAATTAACGACTTGGATCAACTGCAGCAAACCTGAAATTTTCATTCATGGAGAGAGAAGAGAGTGCTTGCTTACGGATGAAGCAGTTGCGGTAGACAGCAGCTTCTTGGGTGGCTGTGGAGATGACATCGAAATGGGTAGTCATTTTATATCCTATTATTTCCAAATCCTTTGAAAAAAGCCTTTGGGCTAATGTCCAAATAGTTGGTGTTATATGTGCTATCCAAGAAATAAAAGAGCAAGTGTAATGGGAGCATAATGATGCTTCAGGTTCAGGCATTTTACATCTATTTCATGATAGACTTTGATCTGCTAACGAACCATAACCGTTGAAGCCCACGTTAGTGTCGGCTGAATTTGGGCTGAAACAATCTTTATCCTCTCAGTTTTCTTCTTTTTCCAATTCGACACGTAGGAGCAGCACCTTGTTAGATCAGATAGATGACTTCTTTCAAAATTCATTTTTTGCGTGCAAGGCATGACTTGCAAGTGGTTTGCGACCAAACATATTTGAACGTAAATGGTGCGTTCATGAACATTATCGGAAGCTTGGGCTTGGAGGATCTTTGACAACCTCACGCCATCCTATGGTACTCTCAATTAAGCCTAAATTATCTATTATTGAAGAGGTAAACATGATAATTGTCAACTACCTAAAACATTTGCATCCTCTCTTCTGGATAGTAGAAGGAATTTCAGAGGACATTGTGCACTGTTGTTTAATTAATGGTATACCACAGTTAGTTTTAGTGAACTAAAATGTGCGTAGCCCTTGCATAACCTTTTTTCTTTTTCTAGCTATCTACACAACATTTTTTTAAATATATATAGTTTATATTAATTTACAATCATATAAGATTAATGTACACTAGTTAAGAAGGATTATATAGATGTATTTCTCTCATATAAAACAAAGGATAATTCGTGTACAATCTAACAAAGGATATGGGCAAGGGACATTGTATTGGTTATCTACCATCTTTCGGCCGCCTTAAATAAGTGTCCCTTCATAACAATCTATCTTTAAAATGGATATTGGAGTTTAAAAAGGGAATAAAATAATATCTACTTCAAAGGATTGGGTAGCTTTTGGCCCAAGACAAGTCGTTAATGGAATTAATTTGTGTCCATCGCGTGAGAAAATTGTTTTCCCCCTGTTTTCTTCCTCTTTCCCCAGTTGGGTCAACACAAAAACAGCAAGATACAACCTAATCTTCCCTTTTCTTTTCTTTTTCCTCCTTATTTCATAATCAGTAGGTCCTCTGCAAAGTTTTTGTAGTCAGACGTGGACTGAGAAAGAAAGAACCAGCATCAGTTTACACTGGACCTCTTCTACATACATAACCATCGTGGTAAGAATACTACGCTTTGATTGAAGGATAAGGAGAACCATAGCTTCAAAAAAAATGAAAAACAATAAGTGAAGTGACATCCATCAAACTCAGTTGCCTCAAATTAAAGATACGTGACACGGAGAGCTGATTAGCAACAGGGAGACTTTGATCTCCGATATTTTTTATCAGTCAACTCAATTAGTCACCAGGAATACAGTATGAACCCATTTGACGTGACATGGACTTGAAAAGTGTGACCAAACCGTCCTGTGAGCAGTTGGCGACATGTAAGAACATAACAGTTGCAATTTGTAGGCTTTTTACGCACAAGGATATCTGCTGCAACTTGCTTGCTCCAGAGACCTCGCGTCCAATTACAAGTTATCATTCAATTTACCAAATTCATCATTTTTCTCCTGAGAAATTAGGCAAAAGAGTTTAGACCACATGCACAGCTGCCTACTTCCCCTCTTATGTTTGTTTACTACAACAGAACTATAATTCAATTCTTATTTCTGTATATCTTTGACAAATTTCATTGTCGCGAGAGAACTTGTGTTGCCTTTTCTTTTCTAAATTAATTTATTAGTTAAAATTTTTAATGGGAGCAACTAAGGAACAAATATCACGTACTGATCGAATAAAGGCACATCAGACTGCAAAACAAAGTCATATCTTATTCCTACGGGGTACTTTTAAAATGCTAATTTGAGAACACAATGGGAGTTCAATGCATGCTTGCCAGTTTTCCTTAAATATCCATTAACTAAGATCTTACTTGCACGACCATCCTCAAGACTTGTTTGCCTATTTCTTGATTGGCGGTACTATTTCACACAGAAACGCTACCAACACTTCAGCATCTTGCAAGCCAAAAAAGAAAAAAAAGAAAAAAAGAAATGCAAGTTTTGAACTTGGAAGTAAGTAGGACCTACAATGACTATGTTTTATCTTATCACTACTGACCTACCCTTTGATCATAGGTTTACTTTATATAAAAAGACATTAACAGTCCAAGAAGAGTTCAAAAGGTCTGATTCATGTATCAGGACATTAGTTTTTTTTCTAATACTGTCTTAGCAGAGAAACTAAGGAAAAGAAACAGATGGTGGAAGTTTATACAAATCAGAAAGAATTTTTGTGCATCTTAATAGGAAACGGTAGATAGATAGGAAGAGTAGTTTTACACTTAAAGTGATAGCGTGCAAAACCCGTGACTAACATGCGTGATTCAGTGGGACACAATTTGCATATAAAGAACCAATTAGGCCATCTCCACGGCATCTCCAAAATGGAGAAAAAACATCCAAATGGAGAAAAAATTAACTATAATTTATTGACATTTTCTCTTCTATTTTTGAAGTGGCACCGTAGTATTTCTCTAGTACTGTTCATTTTTTAATTTTCAGTTTTTTCTTTTTTCTCTCTCAATCTTTTCTCTTTTCCTTTTTTATTCATTCATTCTTTTTTAATTCTTTAATTTTTATTTTTTTATTTAAATAATGTTCTAATTTTTTCATTATATGTTTATTTAAGTACTTATAACTTTATAATAATTTTAAGGTTTAGTCTCATGTTTATAAATATTTTCATTATATGTTTATAACTTTATAATTATTTACTTATGAATAAATATTTTAAATAACAAATTACAGTTTAACAAATATTTTTATTATTTATTATTTATTAACATAAAATATAACAACAATAATATTGTGAATAAAAATATACGTGAAAAAGTAAAGTTGAGTTAATTTTATAAAGTAATTTTAATAATCATTAATGAAAAGTAAAAAAAATATGTTGAGAATATTCCTCTTTAGTGTGAAAAATAGAGTTGTTGATTGGAGTGAAAAGTACTATAGTATCTCTAAAATAGAGAAAACTCTACTCTATTTTGGAGGAATGGATTGGAGATGCCTAAGGTCTTGTTTGGATGAGGGGTTAATAATAGAACGAGATGGAACGTAATAAACTTCCATCATTTGATTGAGGGTTTCATAATGGAATGAAACGGAATGAGATGAAAGTAGAGAGTTTCATGTTACATTACATTCCATCCTAAACAGTGAAAATAATAAACCTCCGATTCGGGAGGTTTAGAATGGAATGTAAACTAATAAATACATACTACCTAATATACCCTCAATAATTTTCCTTAATACCAATTATTTCTTCTAACCCTAACCCCATTTTCTCAGACTCATTTATTACGGTCTATAAAAATTGTATATAATTAATAATATTTTATATTTTTTTCCTTACCTTAATAATAATATTTTTATATTATTAATAATAAATTGTATATAATTAAAATTTTATTATTTTATTATTAATTATATACAATTTATAAAATTTTTATTAATGAAAATAGAAAATATATAAAAAATTATTCTTTAATTGTTTGTATATATTTCTATATAAATAGAAATATAAATAAATTATTTTTAAATATAAATCACATATAATAGAATAAAATAAAATTTATTAAATAATTGATAATAATATTTTTATATAATTAATAATAAATTTATATAATTAATAATAAAAATAATAAAAATTTTATTAAAATTTTTATTATTTTAAAATAAAAAAATAAAAAATTATTCTTTACTTGTTTGTATATATTTCTATGTAAATAAAAATATAAATAAATTAGTGTTAAATATAAATCACATATAATAGGATAAAATAAAATTTAATAAAATAAAATATATTAATAATTAATAATTAATAATAATTTTTCATATAATTAATAATAAATTGTATATAATTAATAATAAAATAATAAAACTTTTATTATTTTAAAATAGAAAATATATAAAAAATTATTTGTCACAGTTGTGACTTGAACCGTGACTTTTTAATTGAACATGATTTCTGTTTTAAAATCATAGCATTAAATCTCCTGTAACAACCATTTTAATATCAGGGGTATAATAATCATTTATTGTACATTACATTCTATTCCATCCATCTTTCAAACAACATTTCACTACATTACATTATGAATCCTTCTATCCCTCTCAAATAACTTTTTATTATATTACATTCTATTACATTATAAACTGTTTCGTTCTGTTCAATTTTATTCCGTTTGTTCAATTTCATTACGTTCCATTCCATTAATTAACATCTAACCAAACCAATCCTAAGAGAGATTTTTGGCGTTGTAGTCTAATAAATGATAACATATACTTTCTATCTCTTGAATCTCTTACAATCTCTTAAATGAAAAGATGCCCTTCTTAATTGGGTGTTCCATTATCCAACCACACCTCGCATTCTCCCCATAATCTGTGCACACCATGTGCTACCAAACACAATCCCGTCTCACATCTCTCTCTGTCATAAACACGAAAGCACGACATCTTTGATAAGGATTGAGGAGCCTACTTTTTTCTTGTCAACTTTTGACTATTTAGTCTAATTAGCAATAGTTTCTTTTCGACTTCTCCTACCAAAAGACATTTGTACCTAATTATATATGGATTCATGAATTATGATTTCTAGAAGACTTTTGAACTCTCTTGGGTGTACCAGTGCATGCACATGGGATAATGTGAAAACCAAAATAACCTTAGTATGATTGAAGAGAGAGCGGAAAGATTAAGCATTTTAATTAGTGTGAAAGGGATAAATAAAAAGAAGGCATCATTGCTTTTTGCAACAATTAGAAACCCAACTTAAGGTGCTAAGTAAAGTTAGGTAGGTATATTGGCAGTTGGTAGTTTGTTTCTGACTCCTCAGGTTAGTTATGGAATCTCTAATTATTATATGAACACAATTGGGCTTCGTATAATTTGTAAATATTTATTGATGAAAGGAAGAGGCCGATCGAGGACCACAGGATTTGCATCCCATTTCCCTTACATTATTCACTGCTGTGTTGGGAGCTTTTGAAATAAAGAACGAATTTATATAGGTTGGGAGAAGACAAGGTAAATTATCCATAGCCCACATACCAAAATTTGGATCTGCTTGATCCTACCTGTCTAAAATTATATACCAGGTTTGTTGTTATTTCGTTCTTAATATCGTCAATTTCTTGGTCCAAGTTGATTGTGAATCTACAATTACTAGGACACCAATTAGACACATGCAAAGTGCCTTATTGCTCTTTTCCCCTGTCCCTTAACTTATAGGCTTATTATGCACGCTCGGAAAACAAATTTCACTTGAGTCAAATAACCTCATCTCTAACTAGACATAGCTCACTTTTAAGGTCTTTTCTTACTCACGGGAAGGCTTGAATGACTGACTATGTTTTTGTCAGTACTGATGTTGTAATTGTTGCAATCATAATCCTAAGGTTTTATGGAAAATAATTGAATGAAGTCTAGCTACCTAGGGGAAAAAAAGCAAAGTCTTCTCCTTAGGAAACAATATCTACCAAAAAGGTTGACAATCCTTAGTGCCTCAGTAAAGCTAATGCTAGAGTGATTAGGTACACTTGTCTCTATGTCTCTCTATCCCTACCTAGAAGCTAGATATCGGGAATATGCTTGGAGATGATTACGGGATCATCACATGTGCGGAGCACACATGTATACCCATGTGTACACGTGAGAGAATGGAAAGATCTTTATTTCGCATTTGCCACACACATGGACATGCCCTATCTGCATTTCATCTACACCGATTATTACTTTAACAAAATAGTTTAAATAAACAGTTGCAAAAATAAAAAATGAAGCTTCCCTTCCCTTTTTCGCTTTCACTGTATACGTTTTAATTAGAGAAACTGTATTAATTTTAAAAGGAGTTTGCGGACAATAACACCTAGTGTATTGCTTTTTGTTGGTTCAATGTATGGAGGAGACACTGAACCATACATAGATACAAAACCAGATGTGGTTCTCATCTTCTGAAAATGCCACTTTTACAAGTTTCTGACGTTGATGAGAGAATTACTACTATGTAAACCTCTTCATTTCTTTCATGCATGATATACTGCTATTCATCCAATACCAGAGTTAATATTACTCGAGGATTAACTAATAAATTGGTAGTCTGACAATGGTCGCTAGCTAAATACCTAATTTATTTGGAATTGTCAATGATCATTGACTAATAATTCCCACTTTACCCATGAAATGGAGATCTGAACGTATCCGTACCCTACTATTACCAAACAACCGATTTTTCCACCCTCGCAGGCTGCCCAAATTTTTGACTTGTTATGGCAGTTATTTAGCCACTAAAAGATCTTTATTGTCAAACTTGTTTTTTATTTTATTAATTATATTATTGAAATGGCATTTTCTATGTTTCTCTCTTCATCTTGTTTGAGGGAGTTTGGGGTTAACAAAACTTCTACCATAGTCAGCTCCCACTTCTGGACGTAAACTTATATCCTAAATTTTAGGAGAAGTTTCAGCAAAGGGAAATGCTGTAATTATGAGTTCTAGACCGTCGAAACTACACTGCAATACCCGAGCCATAAGTAATTAAGATAGTATAACATTCTTTTCTATTAATGATGGATTTAATAGATTTAGAAGTGTATTTTCTTGATATCCCAAGATAAATGTTAATTAGCTTCATCAGTTCAACGTTATACTAATGATTGCGCCGAATTAGGTCCACTGCGAAATTTAAATCTAAAGCGAATATTCCCTTTGCCATATCGTGCAATTCATGTGCCATCCAATTTTACCTACAATTTACATTATCATTTTAGTTTTAATCTATTGATTAATTAAATGTTTAATCATGTGCAAACCAAATTAAATTACTCCAATATATACATTAATTTAGCGTCCCCGGAATCCCCAAAGTAGCTATTCAAATTTTCCGATTATGATCCGATCCAGGAATAGGAAATAGTTGCTGGTTATATAATTGGTGACAACATGTTGAATGTATTACTGAATCTTTGAGTGCTAATCATGTAACCCTTCTGGTCCGGTACTTAATCACATCCATTTAGTTGTTCACGGTAAGCAGTATCACAAACGTAATAGTTTATACATCCGTTAAATGATATATACTGTAAGGATATGGAATGGTTTCATCCTTTATTTGACAGTTAAATAATGTTCAAATCAAAATGCAGGCGTTTTTAACTAATACAAATATATATATATATATATATATATATATATATATACATATATGATAAACCCTCGAGTTGTATATAACTATGATTAGGAGGAAGAGCCTTTAAATCGACTATCAACTTTAAGTTTTTAGCACATTTTACCCTTATCATGAGGCCTCTTGTTGGACTTTTGAAGTTGTCAGCCAATCTTATGAGCTGTGGACCAATGAAGTGTCACTTTTCAACAAATTTCCATCGTCTGCAAGTTGTTCAAAGCTGGTTATGAATGCCACTCGAAAACAATCTGTTTCATTGTGGCTAACAGATGGTGAGACATACCCACTAGTCCTTAGGATTTGTCCTAAACCGCTAATTTTCTGAATGTCTCTTTGGAATGACATATTCATCAGACTGTGGCCATGGCTAGCTCGACAACTTCCAGCAAGTTGCATAGGAGGACATCATAGTACTTCAAGCTCAATAGTAGTGAAGGAGTTGTCTATTCCAAAGATGTATTATGAAGGTCGGGAGACTATGTGGTGCATATGATAGATGCTTTAACTTGTATAATATGGTCGCAGAATTAGATAGCTAGCTATATCTAGTTGGTGTTGTATTTAATACAAAGAATTCTGGTTGGTGTTGTATTTAATACAAAGAATTCTGGTTATAAGTTTTTCCCTTTTTTAGATACATATCTAAACCAAGAAGGAATAAGTTTAATCTTTCGTGAGGAGTAATGGCGCTAGCAAAGAAAGCTGCAATTAACCTCGCTTCTACCAAATAATTGATATATGCGTGTGTGTCAGTATGGAATGTTACAATCTAAAGCAAATTTTCATAAATTGAAAAGATGCAAGAAAGTGAAACATAAATATTAAAGTAATTTTAACGTTTGTCATGAATTAATGAAATGTATGGGTTAAAGCTTTGAATGGATCTTTTTCACCACATTAATATATTAAATAATGTCTTGATTTTATTGGTTAAGATCGATTTAGTACGTGCATAATTAGTTGTATGTCATAGTTTAATACAAAAATATCTTAATGTAATGTGACAAGATGCTCAATCAACTTTATTTCATTTACTCAAATGCCACATGAACTCAACCCAAATCAGAGACTTCTACATAGAAAAAAACATCATAGAAAAGAATCGGATTTTTATGTTTATTATATATATATATATATATATATATATATATATATGAATACAGTAGCAAACAACAATCGGAATGTGAAATTTTCCAAATGAAGGTAATGCATGCCACTAACATGAAAGAAGGTAGCACAAGAAAATATTAAGAACAGTAACGCTCGTTAACAATGTGGTCGTTTGTTGCCGTGAATATACATATATATGTGTATAATTGCTTATGAGATGACCCATTTATGTTTTTTGCATACCAGCAATAAAAAGGGGTGTCCATTACTATTGAACTGCGTGGCCGACTGATAACCGTAATCCACTTCTGCTTTCAGACAAATATGCGTTATATATTTTTTATATGATTTAAATCATTCAGCATTCGGATTCCTCGTTTCCCTTTTTGGTGGTCTACTAGACATAAATGAATGCATAAATATTTTTCTACAACCGTATATACTCTTACAGTCGATGATGCATAAAATTATATCAGTGCATGTGCAGCTCAATACTTTCCTAAGCCAATTGATTTGTTTCCCACATGGTACAGAGACGCCACAGGAAATCTGGGGCTCTGTGTGTCTGTCTGCTCCTTTGATATATATGGTCCCCCATTTTTTTCATGCTAACTTCCTACTCAACTCTAGCATGTGTAGCAAGTTGTGGGTATGAAAACATGTCCCTTGATTCTTAAGTTCGTGTCACTAAAGCATTTTATAATGTCATTCAACTATTTACCTATTACGTAATATGTTAACCTAGCTAGGGAAAACTATCCCATGTAATAATTTAAGGATAATTAGCATGTAACTCTCCTGTTTTCTTTTTTATGTATTTTTTAAGGTAACTAAGTTGGAAAGGAGATTTATGTTATCGGTTGTAAATTCCTAAAGAAGTACAATACGTAAAGAAGAGGTGCACTAGCTCCGAAAGTTGGGTGTCCACAATTACATTGTCACCGAAACCACACTAGGTTTTGAAGTGTTATAGTACGCGGACATGTGGATCTATCGGGACTTACCAATTTGTTTCAAGATTGATCCAATGGTTTTCAACAAAAAGAGCATCTTGGCCTAACCATTTTATATCTATGTGTGGGGAATTAAAAATTTTTAAAGATAAAATTAGCACTTGCCATTGTTTTGGAGTCATCCATGACATTAGACATACATTGTTCCATGTACTAATCTAATCATTAGAATATTAAACGTGAGAGGAGAGTGAGAGTTTTGATTGGATGTTTCAACTCTCTCTTATCATTATAACTCAGATAGAGAGGGAGAGGCAGTTAGCTTTATTTTATTTTATTTTTGGTTTAAGAGAAATAAAATCTCCGAGTAAGAGATTTGCTTTCAAGAAATGACAATATGAACAGATGTGCAAACGCTGTTTAAAATTAGGGCACCTAACTTTCACTTGCCTCGCAATTGAGGAGTATATAAGATATTTACAAAAAGAGCATATAAAATAACAAGCTTCCAAGCGGCTGTCAACTGCAGTCCAAAGAATAAATCGCTGATTTGAAGGACAGAACATTGATATAAACTAAAAAGAAATTAAATTTAAGGAAAAATTAATATACTAGTAAAGTTTGGCTAGGCTAGGCTAGGCTAGGGTAATATTGATCACATTATCAAAACATCAAACAAGTGGCCAAAACATACACATCCCCACTCTAAACTTCAGCTACACTGAGGGTGGCTAGCAGAGGAAACTTGAAGAAACTAGATTTGATTAGCACATCACTTTTCATTCTTTTTTATCCAATGGCTCTCCTCAAAAAGGCTGTGTTGTGTCCAGGACCGCAACCATGCACTATAAGGGAATAGATCACTAAGCTCCAAAGACAGGTGTGTACTATCATCAGTCCTTCTGTTAAGGGAATCGATGAAGTGATTGGATCTCTGGTCCTGAAGCCTACAAATATGTAATTGAATGCTATTTTTCGCCTAGATGGAAACAAATGGGGGACCTCCAAACCAGATGCCGTATCGTTACGTGACACCAAGAAATGATGGGGAATATCTGTTAGTGTAACGTGAATATTTCATTAGATGATATTTCATCCAAACATGCATGCTAAAGGAATTAAAAGCAAATTTATCCACCGCATCTTAAATTTACATGCAAATAATGATGAACACGAGTTACTTTTCAACTACAAGTTATAGATATAATCATGGATCGCAATAACATTCATTTAAAGTGGGAGTCGTAAGTTTAGATGTTGCATGAAATGGATAAGCTCATTACCAAAAGCAATAAAAATGTAGAAACTATCTACTAAATCAATTTGTTGGTAAAAAGATAATACACGTTATATGTTAAAAGTGCTTGATCAATCAAGAAGGTTATAGTGTTAGAGATGTGAATAAGGGGCCAATGTTATGAACGGTGAAGGAGGGAAATAGAAAATAAAGCAGACTAATAGGTAGGGGTCCAGGGTTAGGAAAATGCGGTCAGATATGTTGATAGAGAAGACGCCACTCCTTATAGTCCCATGTCAATAACGTTAGCTTTTGCACATATGTTGTGAGGGTGTCCGTGTCTACAGAGAGATAGAGCGATTGAACGTGTGGGGCAATATGATGTGACCAAAATTTCGTGGAAAACGGCCACGTGGGTTGGTTCTCAGGACCAAAAGGAATTGAGGTTTGAGTTTGAGGAAAGATGCAAGAACGCGGAGTTCGTTAAAAATGCCTTTTCGATAGTGGTGGATCATTCACTTACTCTGGGATTTTTCTTTTATTTATTTTTTTGGGGGGTGAGTTCCTGTTTGCCAGTTAGTTTTATAAGCTGATAAGTGTGTCTCTGACTCTTAATGCTCACTCTTATTGGTCCCTAATTTTCTGTCTCCCCCGAAAACCAAGTCGTGAACAATTCCAAGGTCTCCCACGGATAACATCAATACCTATTCTACTTATGAATTCCAATTTCCAACTATTTCCTAGTGTATTTTTTGAAGCTTCTTGATTGTATTTCGTAAAATGTCAACCTCCCAAGTGCCTTTTGGCGAATCCACCACGTGGTCTTCCCTTAGTTGTTTGAGGTGGATCTCCATTCATTACAACCATACCCCTCTTCCCATTTCTATTTATACCTCTTCATTTCTCTCCCTTTCTCTCCAAACTTCATCTTCCACTCTCTCTCTCTCCCTCTCCCTCTCCCTCTCTTTCTCTTTTCCCCTCTCACAAGACCACTAAATCATCACCAAAATCCTTTTCTTTGAGAGAACCCCACAGCCATGTCTGCTTCTACTAGTGTTTCCAACTCAAGTTGTTGGGCCATAACCCAAATCCCTCACCATCTCCCTTCTTCCTCCTCCTCCTCCTCCTTTTCACCCCCCGAAGTGGGCTCTTTCAGTTTGATGAAGAACAAGCCCAACAGTAAAAACACTAGCATTCACTGCGCTCTTCACTCTCCCTCAGTCCTCCATTTCCCCAAACAGGGCTACCCAACCCCAGTAATTACCAGAGAAGACAATTCGGCAGTAACTGTGAAAACCAGAAACCTCCGACATCAACAGCAGCAACAACAGCAGTGGAATCTCTTTCAAAGAGCAGCAGCAGTGGCTTTAGATATTGCAGAAGGCGTGTTGGTCTCACGCGAGCGTCAACACCCTCTTCCCAAAACAGCTGACCCTCGTGTCCAAATAGCCGGAAACTTTGCTCCAGTGCCGGAACAGCCCGTCCGACATGCAGTTCCAGTCATCGGAACGATCCCTGAATGTATAAATGGGGTATATCTCCGAAATGGAGCGAACCCACTTTTCGAGCCTGTCGCTGGGCATCACTTCTTTGACGGTGATGGGATGGTCCACGCCGTCACGATCGAAAACGGCAACGCTAGCTACGCCTGCCGTTTCACCCAAACCGAAAGACTTAAGCAAGAGAAAGTGTTGGGCAAACCAGTTTTTCCTAAAGCAATTGGCGAGCTTCATGGTCACTCTGGTATAGCAAGATTGCTCCTTTTCTATGCCAGAGGTTTGTGTGGCCTTCTTGATCACACACAAGGCACTGGAGTGGCAAACGCCGGCTTAGTTTACTTCAATGACAGACTTCTCGCTATGTCGGAAGACGATCTTCCTTATCAAGTACGCATCACTCCAAGTGGCGATCTCGAAACAGTTGGTAGATACAATTTCAGTGGTCAACTCAAACACACAATGATTGCTCACCCCAAGATTGATCCCGTTTCTAAAGAGCTCTTTGCTCTTAGCTACGATGTTGTCCAAAAACCATACCTTAAGTACTTTCGATTCCGTCCCAACGGAGAAAAATTGCCGGATGTCGATATTCAGCTTCCGGTGCCAACCATGATGCATGATTTCGCTATCACTGAAAATTTTGTGGTCATCCCAGATCAACAAGTGGTGTTTAAACTTCAAGAAATGATAAGAGGAGGATCTCCTGTTATTTACGACAAGAATAAGAAGTCTCGGTTTGGAATTCTTGCAAAGAATGCTCGCCATGGCAATGATATTATCTGGATTGAATCACCGGAAACTTTCTGTTTCCACTTATGGAATGCATGGGAAGAACCGGAATCCGACGAGGTCGTCGTAATTGGATCTTGCATGACTCCTCCAGATTCAATTTTCAACGAATGTGAAGAGAGTTTAAAGAGTGTGTTATCAGAAATTAGACTCAATTTAAAGACAGGCAAGTCCACGCGCCGCCCCATAATCGAAGAATCAGGACATATGAACTTAGAGGCCGGAATGGTGAACCGGAACCAACTGGGAAGAAAGACTCAATATGCTTATTTAGCCATTGCTGAGCCATGGCCTAAAGTATCAGGCTTTGCTAAGGTCGATCTTTCCACCGGAGAAGTGAAGAATTATACATATGGTGAGAAAAGATATGGTGGTGAGCCGTTCTTCTTGCCAAAGGGTCCTAATAGTGAAGCTGAAGATGATGGCTACATTCTTACTTTTATTCACGATGAAAAGACATGGAAATCAGAGCTTCATATAGTGAACGCCAAGAATTTACAGTTAGAGGCTTCGGTGAAGTTGCCTTCAAGGGTGCCGTACGGTTTTCACGGCACTTTTATAGACTCAAAGGACTTGGAGATTCAGGTTTAGGTTTAAAGATATAGGGTGGCTTTTAAACGGAGTTATTAGTAAGTTTTTGGAGTGTGAAAATTTACTTGTTCAGAAGATTTTACCTGAGGGATTGCTTTGGATGACAGTCCCCGGAATCTCCTGGACAATTAAAACCCTAACAACCCCTTTGGTTTTTTGTTCGGTTTTTTCAGACCTTGAAATCAGGTTTTGGGAAACCAGCTTGCAGCTATTGGACAGTAGGTAGAGTGTAGCTCAGCTGGTTTTCTGTTATATATATATATATATATATATAATTATTTCCTTGTGTTATATTTTCATTTGTGGATAATGAAAATTTACAGCTCGTTTTTTTTTTTTACGTTGGAAAGGCTTTCGAGACTCTGATCAATTTGGATTTGAAGCTTAAATATGGTTCTTATTAAATGGACAATCAGAATATTAACCCTCGCTGGTCTGAAATGGTCAATTCTTAATTAGAAGTCTTGTTCAATCACTTTCACTATGCCACTTGAAACTTCTTTTGTGATTGGACAGACATTGTCGTAGGAAAGGTAGATAACTGGCACAACTTTGTTCTATGTTTCAAAGTGCTCTTCTTTTTCGTTTCATCTGGTTCCATCCACTAAAGCAAACCTAGCTATTATATGTGTATATATACCTTAATGTTGAAAATCCATGTAAAGAAAACAAAAAAGGTAAAAGATATTTTTTATTTATATAATAATAAAATGGGGATCTGAACATTTTAAAAAATAAAGAGACAATTCCATGTGAATATAATAAATAGAAGTCGTTTTACTTTTACACCAAGGCATATCTAAGGCACAGTTGAATTTGATTACGTAATTTTCCGACCTCAGTATCATGGTGGTACAATTAAACGCGTTTCTTTCAGTAAATTTTAAACTTGCAAAGAGGGTAGACTAAATTTGGAAGAGGTGATGGGAAATTGTTGGTAGATCAACGCATGGTAAGGTATATAACCAAAGAAGAGGAATGAGAATGAATTATGAATCGAAGAAGAGGAATAGATGCATTCCGTCATTGGTGACATATATGTTTCCAAAAAAAAAAAACATTCATGTTTAAGCAATTGGATGGTCACACAATTAAGTTGCGATTTAGATAGTTGAACGTCCGTAGTTGATGATTGCTATTCGAACTTGGTTAGTATCATAATTATGTTCACGCTCATGTGGAATGGAAATGGATCCGGTTAAAAGAGAGTTGTGAGGAAAACATTATCTTTTTTTTCCGAAAAAGAAAAAGGCCCAAAACCCGAAATACCCACCAAACGGTTAGGGGGGCTTTCAACCAATTAAATGTAGTCAAAGCCGTCGAATGCGCTCTGTCGGTTATGTAAAATGCCTTGGATATGAAGAACCGTTTGCATCACTTGCTTGGGACCTTCTTACGTCACTAACACTCATTCCACATAGTAACAAATAATTACAATCAGGATAATCCTTTTTTACCAGTTAGCTTATTCAAATTTAAATTCATATCTAAATTATTAAGATAAATACTTTTATATAATAAATTAGACTAATACTGTAATAGTGAACATGAACTCTGCTTGTACTATTTTTTAATACACTGCTTAAAATGCATATTTATCTTATTACTGAAAGACAATAAACTTGTTTGTACTTGAGATAAGTTTTGTTTTTTGTTAATACTTTTTGTAATCTAAAACACTTTAAATGCAGTCTAATTTGATAAAAGAAAATACTCACATCAATAAATTAATCATAAAATAGAAACTGTTGTGGTTACTGTAGTAATTATAAAAACAAAAATTTGCATGTTTCATTACAATATCACATATCATTTCAAAAATTAAATAATTAAAAAAATTGTCACATATTTTTTTTTATAAAAATGTTAGCATAGATGGGTTGACTAATTTTCAATTGTCATGGGAATAATGAAATTGATTATATTGATGGAGACATTATCTCGTTAAAAGAAGTGACATGAAAGTAGAAATATATATTAAAAAAACAAAATTTTTATTATTTTGCCGGTGAATGAATGTTGGCCATAACTTTAGTTTACTACTGTACAATGTTTGTGGGGTTGCCAAAGGCACCATCTGACTTTTATCGTAGGTTGTCCAAGAAAGTCTTGGTCTTCCCATCCAAAAGAGGTCATTTGGAGACATACGACCCTTAAAAGATGGCTTTTCTTTCCCTTCATTTCCCATGACTCTGATGAAATATATATGGTATATAACAAAATGGCCCCCATCCATCAATTTAATTTCTGCCTGACAAGTCATTAAATTCATCTCTTTTCCATATAACTTCCACGCCGCTGAAGAATTAATCATTCCCTGAAATTAGATTCAAAATTTGTCGACTTGGAAATTACAGGGCATGAGAACAGCAATCGAGAAAAGCAAATTAGAGGCGGTGTTCGTCAAGAAATGCATGCCCATTTTCTAGCTTGTTCGATACTTTAAGATGAGGGGGCCAAAAGTCACAAAACAAATAAGCCAAGGAAAAGAAGGTTAAATTTCCAAAAGTAACCGTGTTTTTAGATATATGATTAACCCTTCACCAGTAATTACAAGGACATGAAGGTTAAATTTCCAAAAGTAACCGTGTTCTTACATGTATGATTAACTTAACCCTTCAACAGTAATTACATAACTTGGAATTAACAAAGAGAAAACTTCAATAATCATATATGATGTGAAAGCAATGAAAGTGTCATCGTGCGTGGACAGAACAATCACCGTAGAAAGAATCACCTACATATGTCTTGGTGCTTGACTAATAGCATCCCTAGCATGTGATGATCAACCCATGGACCATCAGTCTATAAGCTACCAAATGTCAATTGAATGTGCTGATAATGAAATATCTGATTAACATGTTGAAGACAGCAACATATATGGAATTCTCTTAAAATTTCGGTTTGCTATATTTGAATAGGGATTTTGAACAAGGTAAATTAACCAATTAAAAGCCGTGAAACTGATCTAAAACGTCATTATGTTTACCTGGATGGCGTGTTTTGCACCTAAAGACATACGAATGTCAGTATGAACTTGTCCCTTGTGCAGGAATAATTGCACCGACCATTGGTACCATAATGAAACAAACAAACTGTAGCGTTAAAATGTCAAGTCAACTCTGTTTTATCTAATCTTCTTTCTAGTCAATAGGTAAGTAGTGGTCCTGGCTAGTCCAATCCAGCAGCCGACCACGCAAGCAGGGGTGATTTTTGTAGGTGCTTGTGTTTCAGTGTTTGTAAGCTTGGAATTAGTGATACAACCTCTATTTAATCCACGTGTACCACAAACGTGAGCAGAATACATCAAAGACCACGTTATTTCCCTTATGTCTTCTTGCGCATACAATTTCAACGCAAACGGCCTTAACATAGTGATATGAAATTGTGGAATATAAAAAGTTACCCGAGACTTTTTTTGATTCATCACCTGTTCTTTAACCAAGAAGAATATTCGAATAAGAAGAGGAGAACAAAGTTTGTTTCAACAGATTTGTAGCCCAACCTTTAAGAACATGTATAACGCAATTCAAGCAAATTATGAATTGAACGATACAATAAGAAGAGGAGAACAAAGTTTGTTTTAAGAGATTCGTAATCTAACCCTTAAGAACATGCATAACCCAATTCAAACAAATTATAAATTGAACGACACAAGATTAAAAGAAGAACAACAAATAAAGACGCCACTAATTAATGAAACAAAATCAATTAGATAAGTTACATACAAAGGATGAAAATTATGCAACATTCTAATTATTCAACAAGAATAATAATAAGGATAAACCTCACAAAACAATGTCATAAAACTGTGTCCCTTAGTGATAGCCGGACCTCTCTATATATAGAAGAAGAGTTGACCGAAAATTAAGGAAAATGAATTACCTTAAACCTATAATTAAATCTAATAGGAAACTAACTTTTAGGGAACAAGAGATCGATTTGGTCAAGGAAACGTACTAATCTTAAATTACTTAACCTACTAGGAAACTAACTTTTAAGAAACAAGAGACCTTGTAGGATTTGGTCAATTGTCCCTTACAAAGAAGGAAACCTACTAATAGCAAATTCGGTCATAGGCCTTATTTGTCAAGTTGGGTTGGGCTAACTTCTTCAAGACTTATTAAGTGGGCTTATTTGGACTCCTTAATTGAAGCAACTTGGACTGCTTAATTGAAGCAACTTGGAATTGGACTTAGGTTTGAGAATAGGCTTCTTTAATTAAATTATTCAAAGCCCCTTGCATCTTTTTGATCCTAGCCCGTATCATAGGTCCAACAATACCCACAAGTGGATATCTTTTGAAAGTTGACGGTGGAATTTGAGTTGAAGACCTCAAACTCTTATTTCGAACACTCAAACCATCGACTCCAACTTAAGATGTCACGTCACTAACCTTTTGATTCATATCATTCCCCCCTTTCTCAGAAGGATTCGTCCTCAAATCCTGCAAAATATTTTTAACCTCAATAGGTAAATCACTGGGTAGTTCGTCAATAACAAAGCAGTTTTCTTTATAAATCATAAGGACAAAAGGTGTATGAGTAGAAATAGCCCCATCTACATCTCTCACACTCACATAAAAGCTGAATTTTTTCTCACTAGCTTTTGGCTTTTCACTCTTTCGCTCAACTAGTGCTTCCTTTTCTTCTCTCCCTTCACTTGACTTTTGAGTCTCACTTTTTCTTTTCTCTCTCTCTTCTCTCAATTTGATTTGTGTATCCATAACTTATTTAGGGGAAAGCGGTTTCAAAGTACATGTCCTACCATCCATTACAAAAGAGTACTTGTTAGTATATCCATCTTTATTCATGCACCTATCAAACTCCTATGGACGCCCCAACAATATGTGACATGCACAAGAAAATCATAAATTATCAATGAAAAATTACCGACAGAACAAATGCCGTAGCTAATTAGAGATGAAAAATCAATATTTGTTGGCAACACTGTCATGAAAAATTTCATTTTATGATGAACAAAATTTTTGTCGGTAAAGGTGGAGGGAAAATACCCAGCAAATTTTTCGATGGAATATAACGACGAAAAAGTCATACCCGTCGATAAATTAGGCGGGAACGCTTGCCGCAATAAACTAGCATCGAGAATTTACTGACGGATATATTTTTTGTCGGTGAATTTTTGACGATATAACTGCTTTGTCGATAAATTTACACGGAAATGCTTGGTTCAATAATCAGTGTTAGGGTTTACCGACGGTAATATATTCTGTCGGTGATTTTCTGACAACCTGGCTACTCCGTCGTTATCTTCAGCTTAGTCATTTTGAATAAATCGAAAACGACATCGTTTGGTTTAATACCAAACGACGTGATTTTTGTTCGGGGTTAAACCCACCCCGAACCTTCCCCCCTCATTTTCTCCTCTGTGTTTTCATCATTTTTTCTCCTCGCCGTTGCTCATCATCGTGAGTCATCGTCGTTGCTCGTCCTTTTCTCCTTACCGTTGCTCACCCATAGCGTGTCATCGTCTTTGTCTTCCTTTAATCATCAGTTGAGGTAACATTTTTTCTTTGATTGTTTTTTACGACATCATTGAGTTTTGTTTGCTACTTTGTTTTGTGTACTGATTTGATTGTCATTGTCTTCTTTTCTTTGTTTTGGTTATCTTCTTTGGCCATCGGACACTCTAGCTCTGTCATCTTCTTCTTTCACGTACTTTAGTGACTTCTTTTACGTGTCGGTTGAAATTTATTTATTGTATGAACTTCAGTTTATGCCAATCTATACCCTTCATATTGTCCCTTCAAAATTTCTAACATGAATATGGTTGACCATATGAGCATGTTGTTAATTATGTCTAACATAACGTTTAATGAAAACTATTTAAAACACAAGCATGTATCAATCTGTGTTCTTCACATTTTGTATTTAGATAAGTGAATGTGTTACCAATATGTAAATAAATAATAGATATTTTTATCATTACGTATAGTATATGATGTATTGTTGATATGCAATCATGATATTCCTAAAATTAAAGTTCAAGTGTTACTTATCCATAATAAATGATGATATTTTTTGTTCATAATCATATTATTAGATGTATATTATCTTAATATGGTTTACATTAAGTATAATTTTTATTGAGGCATGATATTCTTCGCACTCAATTAGATTATTCCCATTTTTCAAGTGTAGATGTTACTTATTTGTATTGAATGATGGTCTGGGTGTGTTATTGGATGTATATTGTCCTAGTATAGTTTATATTGAAGTATGATTTCCTTTGTCCTCAGTCATAGTATACTAATCTTAAAGTGTATTTGTCACTTATCTATAATGTACAATGATATTTTTTATGAAAGGATATGGCATTGTATGTACAGTATCTTAGCATATTTTATGATGAGACATGATATGCATTGCAGTCAGTCGTGACATACCTATTTAAAGTGTAGGTCTTAATTATTTTTAATGAATGATGATATACATTTTTGTACATATGTATGACATTAGATGTATAATGTCTAGTATAGTTTGTATTAAGATATCTATTCTTGATACCAATTTAGAGATAATGGATTCTCTTTCTTCTATGTGGTTGGAGAGATTTCCATGTTATCTTCTTATCTTTCCAATTCAGAATCATCGTTGTATGTAGATACGCCTGATGCTTTAGCTTTAAAAGTCTTCTAGCAACTTATACAAGAATGTAAATGATTTGCTACATGATTAGGTGTTTCATCACTCATTTATGCTAATATGAGAATGTATAGCATGATTATGAGTTAATTTGTTAAATTTTTAGTTTTTTAAATCATGATGAGATGATCTAAGTCCATAAACTACTATAAGAAAACACTTAACTAAAGTTACAATACCTACGGTTATTTATTTCAAAGCTTTTGATTATATCAATTGGAACTTCATTCTAGCTTTTAGGATTTCCTATCTAGCTTACTTTAAGATTTCCTATCTAATTTTTTTATAAAATGTGAGAAATTGAAGATGTACAACATATCATTTAAGGATGATCTTTTGTTTTCAAGTATAGTTAACCATAATTATTAGCTTTAAATTTTAAGTATTGTTAATCTCTATCATTAATGCATTTTCTTATTGGTTGTATTTGGTTGTTACATTATAAAGTTGGGTTTATCAATGAATTAAGATAGGATTATAGTTCCAAATATCTGAATTTTGACAATGGTTTATTTCACTGATACTCTCTGAAGTGATTAGATTCTCTTTACTTTTCATGTTCTCACCCCATTTTTTGTTGGATTTTTTCTATTTTTCTTTACGTATATTTTTTCCTCCACGTCTAGTAAAACAACATCTAGTAGGCGGCCCACAACCAATGAAGTCCAAGAGCTTCAGAGCATAGTGCAAATATTGGCAACTCAATTGCAACAGTTGATAGAGTATATAGCTCAACTCCGTAATGAGATGGATGAGTTGAAGGGGAGGGGTAGCATCTCATCGCAGCAATCAAAGTATCCGCAGTCACCAAATCAATGATGTACTTGTAGTCATTTCATTTGAATTACAAATACTTATTATGTACAATTTAATGTCTTTATTATCAATTAAGATAATTTTAACTTTATATCACCATTGAACTTTTTGTTTAAACAAATTAAATGTATAAACAAATTAAAATATTATGCACAGATAATTCATAACTGTCTAAATTATGCATCAACCATAAGATCATCAAATAAAATTTAATGACGATATATTTTTAAATTTTTTTAGTTATTTGATTTTACCGACGAAAAATAACAAATCTTCGGTAATATTGACATTAAGTAACAGACTGAATAACCAATTTTGTCGCCAAATTTACCTACAGGATTTGCCATAGAATAATCTTCCGTATACTCACCGATAGAACAAACATAACCGTCGGTAATGTTGTAATAAACTTACTGACGGAATAAACAATACCGTCTGTAAATCTACCGACGGACAAATATTAACCATCAGAAATTTACCGACGGTTGACCGCTCAAATAACCGTCAGTATATTCACCAACAGTTACATAAAATTTTCGTCAGTAAATTTATTGACGGACATTCTGTTATTCGTTGAAAATTATTACCTACAGCCTTTTCTACGATGCCTTGGTCCGTCAGTAAATTCCGTCGCTAACCTGGCTTATCGATGAAATGTTTAGGTTTTCTGTCGATAATATCCATCACTAAATGACATTTTTATTGTAGTGGTATAATATCATAAAGCACCTTATCTTGATACTTCCCAATAGACAAATGAATAAGTGCTTAGTGTTTTACCTTTACCTCACCTCTATCATCTTACCATTCCAACTTGTACAGATAAGGATGCTGCATAGTAGGTAGTGATAACCTAGTAATAAGATGCTCACTAACACAGTTAGGACAACTACCTCCATCAATAATCATAAGGCATGCCTTATTCTTAACTAAACATCTCATATGTAAGATTTTAGTACATTGCTCATCAATTGGTTCAGGTGAGATTTGTTTACTCAAGGTTTAGACTACCACTAATGCTTCATTAGACCCCTCAACCTCGAATTCATCAGCAAAGTCCCCCCCCTCAATAAGTTCTTCCTCGTCACGTTAAGTCAATTTAGGCATATCATCACACTCATGATCATTAATGTAAGTCCCATCCTCCAACAACATATACACCATTTGGTTAGGACAATATGATGCTATATGACCCTGACCTAGACACTTAAAGCATATGACAGGTTTTAGTTGGTTTCAGTTTTGACTCAAGTTTGACGAACTACCCTTAGACTCAGAAGGTTTAAAGGAAATATTTTTATTGGCATTGGGGTTGTGCGAGTTTCTCTTATCCCTATTGTTTCCCACATTTATTTTGCTTCCAATGTACATTGTTAGGTTGAGCTTTTACATTAAAAGAAGTAGTAGAAGCATTCTCCTTCATATGTCTCTCAGCAGTCATGGCTTTCTTTAACAAATAATCCATATCAATATACCCTTGCATCTCAACTCTCTAGCAAATTGGTCGATTTAACCCTCTAAGAAAAAGGGTTAAAGTAGTCGATTCATCATCTTTAGTGCCAATTTTGATTTTCAATGCCTCCAACTCTTGAAAGTATTCAACTACAATTTGGCTATCTTGCTTTAGTCCCTGTACCCTGTTATACAATTAATGAAAATAGGCATTTGGAACATACTTCTTCCTTATTATGCTAGTTAGTTCACGCCTAGATGAAATAGAGGGTCCTCATTCCTTCTACGTTCACAAACAAGGTTACTCCTCCAAATAGCGATATAAGTTTGGAATTCAATAACAGCTAGCTTAACTTTCTTTTCTTCAAAATAATTATGGAAGTAAAAAATCCTTTCTACTTTCAATTCCCAATCTAAGTAAGCATCAAGATCAAATTTGCCATGAAATTTAGGAATTTTCAACTTAATAGATCCCAAATTACCATTAACCTCTTTACCTTGTCCATAAGTGTGGTTGGAAGTTTCAATTTCTTCCTCGATTTCTTCTTCATATTGATTGATCGTAAAAGCTTTGGTTGCAGTCATGTTATTCATGGAATCCTTAATGTTTTTAATCTCAGCTCCTAACTCTGTCATTTGTTTTACCAATGCCATTAACAAGTCATTATTGTTGGGTTCTATGGCATCCATTTTGGCACGGGCTAAGTTAAACTCAAGTTTGTCTCCTCCTTATTGCTTCGTCAGACGTGATACTTGCAAAACAAAAATCTCACACCCTCTTTTTTTTATTTTCAAACCATCTCCCTTGTGTATAACCTAAGGCTATTCTCAACCCAAGTGTTTCACTCTTCAATAGGCTTTTACAACCAGATGTAAAATAAAAACTTAGCCTTTTACCACTCCTTCCTTATTATATTATTGAGTTCAATGAATAATAAATGCTAATTCTCATGAAAAGTAGTACAAAGAAAACAAGTTAGGAGGCCAGAGAATAAGAATGACTCAAGTAGATTTTGCAGCGATAGTCTAGAACAAGAAAATGGATTAGAATTTGTCACAAATTGGCACAATTTCAGTTAAGGGTATTTTGGTAATTTTTAGAGTAAAAATATGCAATATGGGTGCTAATCAAAAGATCTCGTCGAGTACTATCAAATTGATGTATAACGCGTTCTTAAATTCCTCACGGTTGAAAAGATATGGCAATTTTAAGCTACGACACCTAAAAAGGAAACAATTCCTAATACAAATAAGATTGACAAAAAGTGGCCAATTTCAGCAATATTGACCTTCCTACCAATATGGAAACGATAGAAATAGGCAAGTAAGACTTCTTTTTGCAAGTAAAGTACCTTCCAAATCGGTAAAGCCTTTCACGGTTAGGAAATTTAGTTTCTAAAAACAACTTCACAAAAGGAATCTTTCCAAAAACATAACTTTTTTTCTTCTTTTTTTAAAGCAAAGGTGGCCGATGCTACCTACAAAAAATTGCTATAAAATTAAATTTGGGTAGAAAATTGGAAATACCTAAAGAAGAAATTCTTCAAATAAAAGAAATCAACCAAGAAACAATTTAAGGTTGATTACGAACTCTAAGAATGTAAATTCAAGAAGCACGAAATTATTCACTTAACATGAATCAAAATAACATAGGCTCTGATATCAAATTGATATGAAAATTGCAGAATGTAAAAGCTTACCTAGACTTTTCTTGATTCACCACTTAATCTTCAACCAAGAAGAAGATTCGAATAAGAAAAGAAGAATAAAGTTTGTTTCAAGAGATTTGTAACCCAACCCTCAAAAACATGCATAACCTATTTCAAGCAAATTATGAATTGAACAACATAAGATTGAAAGAAGAACAACAAATAAAGACGCCACTAATTCATGAAACAAAATCAATTAGATAAGTCGTATACAAAGCATGAAAATCATGTAATGCATTCTAATTATTCAGTAAGAATAATAATAAGGATAAACCTAACAAAATAATGTCATAAAATTATGTCCCCTAGTGATAGCCGAACCTCCCTATACATAGGAGAGGGGTTGACAAAAAATTAAGGAAAAGGAATTACCTTAAACCTATAATTACTTAACCTACTACGAAACTAACTTTTAGGAAACAAGAGACCTTATAGGATTTGGTTAAGGAAACCTACTAATCTTAAATTACTTAACCTACTTGGAAACTAACTTTTAGGAAACAAAAGACCTTATAAGATTTGTTCAATTGCCCCTTACAAAGAAGGAAACCTACCACTAGTAAATTATGTCATAAGCTTTATTTGTCAAGTTATGGACCATTTTTAAAATCAAAATCACAAACCAAAACTCTTACTCATTTTCTTTATTTCCTAAAAATAAATAATTATAAGTGAAGATGAATGATTTTCAAAACCTATAACAATAACTCAATATTCAAAGCTTCTACTCATCATCAATTAACATTCATCACCTTTAGAAACTTAATAATCTAGAGGTAGACTTGGATAAAAGGTGTTTAAATAAAATATTTCCACGGGTACACTCAAACACCATTCATGATCATAGCAATTCACAAATTTCATATCATTTCATTTTTCCACCACTAAAAGTCACATACATAATCATGAATCAAAGAACTTTTCTAAGGTTGTAATGTGGGTAAGGGTAAGGTGAGATGTAATTTGGGTAATGTAGCATAAAAACCATAAAACTAGTGAAGCAAAAGTAACACTCAATGAGATATCAAGTGTACAAGTTAACATTCATTTAAAATTAGGTACCGTCAACTATGATAAATGTAAAAAAATATTTCATAATTCAATTCAGCTTTCACACCATAAACCACATAAACATAACATAAAGAGTGCTCCACCTAAAACAATATCTACCTCATATGCAATATATTCAAACCACGTATTCACGACAACTTAAGGAGGAGAAACCAGTAATTAACAACTTTTCAAAACAATCATACTTCTTCCTTCATACTTTTATTCAAACTCATAAATTATTATTTATTATTTTCTTTTCTTTATTTTCTCTTCTTTTTTCGAATATAACAGTGAAAGAAGCTACATCAATATGGAAGTTCATAACATGGCATTTTAACAAATATAACCAACTCATATGTATGCACACGCCTACACTTAGGCTTTTGTATACTCGTAGTTATCAATAATTAACAAATACCGCACTAGCTTTAGGGCCTGGGTAAGACATTTGGTTAGGTTTAAAAGCATGTAATGTGATTTATATAAAAGGAAAGGCTAATAAAGCTCAAAGGGGGTGAACAAAGGAAAATTCATCTAAATGGGTAGGCTATTTGGCTAATGTAGCTCAGAAACAACAAAGAAAGCCTAATTATTTTCATAATAATGCATGTGATCAAAATGTGGTCTTGAATAGAAAATCAAAGAAAATATAGGATGTACATGTCATGAAGGTCACACATAACAAAAAACAGTGAGACTGATATATATGTGTCAGTTTAATACGGTTCAAAATCTCCCTGGTTTTTGTTTACCGCTAGTCACCACTCTTCTAAAGATAATGCATATTAACCAATCACAGGAGTAAAATTACATGCTAAAGTTGCCATGGATTTTTCTAGTTAATTCACACTTTAATTATGCCTATATAATCTTAAAAGAAATAGAAAACAAGAAAAATTTTGATTTTGTTTGTTTGATTTTGAACATTGCCTAAGAAGCCATATAAACAACAATTAAGCTTAAAGATGTATACATAAAAACTAAAATCCCCACCCTCACACTTAAAACTTTCATTTTCCCTAATGTAATATCAAATGCAAGAAATGAAGCATTTAACGAAAATAACAAATGCGAAAATGTAAATAAACAGAAATTGAATTCCCTTGGGTTACCTCCTAAGCAGCGCCTTTTTTTATTGTCGTTAGCTTGACTCCCTGTTGCTTGCATCAAGTGACAACAATCGCGTCTTCCAACATCAAAACTTCCAAATCCTTCATTTGGAAGCCTTCATAATACGACTTCAAGTGATGACCATTCACTTTGAATGTCTTGAAGATTTTCATACTCTGTATCTCTACTACACTAAAAGGAAAGACATGAGTAACAAAAAATTGACTGACCCAGCAGGAGCGCAACTTACCTGAAAATAATTTGAGCTTGGAGCGATATAGTAGCACTTTCTGGCTCATCGAGAAGTTTTTCCTTGAAATCATCTTATCATGAAAAGCTTTCATCTTCTCCTTATTTATAATTGTGTTCTAATAGGAGTCATTCTTTACCTCTAACTTTTACAGCTGTAACTTCCTATAGACACCCGCATCATCTAAATTTATGTTGCATCTTTTGATAGCCCAATATGCCTTGTGTTGTAATTCCACCGAAATATGACATGGCTTCCAAACACCAGTCTATACGAAGACATCCCAATTAGTGTTTTATAAGCTGTCCTATAGGCCCATATGGTGTCATCTAGTCTTATGCTTCAATTCTTTTTATTGGGTTGCATAGTTTTCTCTAAAATTGCCTTGATTTCTCTATTCGATACTTCAACTTGTCCATTAGTTTGGGGGTGGTAAACGGTGGAAACCTTGTGCGTGATGTGATATTTTCTGAACATTGTTTCCATCACCTTGCTGCAAAAATTGGTTCCTCTGTCGTTAATGATTGCCTTTGGTATCTCAAACCTCAAAAGAATGTTAGCTTTAACAAAATCTACAACAACCTTAGCATCATTAGTTCTAGTGGGTTTGGCTTCCACCAATTTAGAAATATAATCGACTGCAAGCAATATATAAGTAAAGCCAAAAGATGGAGGGAAAGGCCCCATAAAGTCAATACCCCAAACATCAAAAATTTCACAGAAAAGTATAGGGGTTTAGGGCAATTGATCCTTACGGGACATATTACCTGCCTATTGGCATCTGTCACATGATTTACAGAAAATGTATGCATCTTTGAACAATGAGTGCTAGTAGAAACTGCTATTCAGAACTTTATGAGTCATCCTTTTTACTTCAAAATGTCCTCCACATGCATACAAATGCCAGAAAGCTAAGATCGAGGGTTAGAGATGTCAATGAGCCGGGTCGGGCCTGGGTCGACGATGGCCCAACCCGGTCCATTGAAAAATGCCAGGCGGGCCAAAAACGGCCCGTGGGCAGGCTTGAGCATTTAATTTATTTTTAAAATTTTTTAAAAAATTTTAAAAATTTGTTGTTGTATTTTTAAAATTTCATAAATTATAAATTATAAAATAATCATTTATAATAAAATGTAAGATGAAATTACCCATAAATTATACAAAAAT
>JANQAP020000048.1:9792804-9812214 GCA_026874005.2 Erythroxylum coriaceum | reverse complement strand
CCCATTAATTCGATAATTGCACAACTGATTAGGTTTTCGTTAATTTCAGATTAAAACCCCCTTTCTCTCACTTGATAATTTCTAGGTTGAATTTTAGATTGGTTTGTGTGACTTGTTATCTTGTTTAGATTTCTGCAATTCAATTCTGGAAATTAATTATTTGATTGGTTTATTTTCTGCATTAGTTATTCATTTTGAATTATTGTAGTTTAGTACGAACTTAGATTTTAGGACTAGTTTAGCCCTCCTCGTGGGATCGATACCTTAGGTATTACATGAACAATCCGTACGCTTACAGAATTTACCAAGGTTAATAAATATTAAAACTTAGTGTGTGTAACCTTGCGAATATATAGGATGGGGGGGGGGGTTGGTTGAATTCAATTAATAAAATAAAAGAAAATAAAATATGTAAGACAAATTAAATCAAATGTGAGACAAATGAAATCAAACAATACAAAATTATAAGGATTAATTAATAGGTTTTAAATCTAGTTCTCATTTTAATCTCAACCTTTACACGAATGTGCACAGTCAATTGTGATGTTGTTCTCGTACCTCTCTTTAAAACTATTAACTGTAAATCAATAATAAACTTTATTAATCTTAGTTTTTCCTTATATTACTAATTAAAACAATCTCTTTAATTAGGTATAGCAGTTAGATAACCTAAAATAAGCTCTCCAGATTTAATATGACAGTTGCTTTACAAATTAGGAAAATAGGATAATCAAAGCAACAACTATATAAGCTCAGATCATTTAACTTATGATATGTTATCCCTAATGATGCATGGCCATTAGTTTACCATATATGAATTAGATTTATGATAATTATGGATTGCAATCTTGATTCTCGTAATGAATTTATATATGAATTATCTAACACGCCTATCTAAATTGTTCATACATAAATCCTTAATTTAAAACCCAAAATAACATATTCAATTCCAAAAGAGAGTTAGAACACATCACTAAGATAGATTAATGCCTAAATATGTTTAGCAGCTTCGACATCCCTGTTAAACTAGAAAGAAGAAGATTAGCTACTTATAGCTCTTAAAAAGGAAAAGATTTTTCCTCCTTGTGTGTTTCTAATCTGTACATACCCTATTTGGCCTCTTAATCGCCCTTTTATACTACAAAATTAGGGTTGCGTGAATATACATGGTCAGCTGTACGAGCATGTAGGTGATTATGTATGTTAATTTGCTAACAAGTATGGAGTTACACATTCACAGTTGGATATAAGACCAAGATACACAACTATATAAGTCTTCATATAGGCATCACTACAAGAATTAAGACATTTAGTTACATTTAAATATTTTGTCACAAATATGATAGCTTGCATGTAGGTCACAAATATGATTGAGACGGTGTCTTTAAATTTGTACACATTTTCATTAAGTTCCACATTCCCATACAGGACTGCATAAGTCATAGTGACTCTAATTCTTCCATTCTTTGTCTCATTTTTTTAACCTAACTCATCCTCTTTAACCATATTTCCTAAAGATCAAAATCAAAATCAAAACTCTGCCACTTTAACCATATTTCCTAAGAATATACAGTCATACTAAAAGAGGAATAATTTTTAAAACTATAATAAGAATTAATTGTTTATTGTTTTACTCGTGATCAATCAACAACTATTCCCTCTAAAAATTAAGAAATCTAGGGGCAAAATTTGACAAGTTGTGTTTAAAAATAAGATCAATCTATAGGACATTTAAAAACCTTTTATGATCAAGTCATTCTATGAATTTGCATAACTTTTTAATTCTCCACCACTAAAGATTCTCATGTATAACACGAATCAAAAGACTTATCAAGATTGTAATAGGGCCAAAGATTAATGTAAGAACTATTTGGGTCATGTAATTCAAAAGTCATAAAAAATAGTAAAGTAGGAAGAACACTCAATCAAGTATCAAGTGTAAAAATTAACATTCACTCAAATATAGGTACCATTAGTTATGATGAATGCAAAAACTCTATTCCACTTCTTAGATTTAAACCTTCCCACCATAAACCATATGAAGCACAAAAAAACTAGGAGAAATCACCCGTAATAATAATGACAAACGATCCATTATAACGATAAGTAGTGACCCTCCACAAAAACTTCTCTCTTATTTATAGTACAATGCAGTCACCCATTCCATAAAATTTTAGAAAGAAGGATTAATATAAATTACTTGCAAAATAAATGATTTTCCTCCTTGATATCTTCTTTTCTTTTATTTTCTGTTCTTTTCTCTTTTCATCTTTCTTTTTTTAATAAATATAAAAAATTGAAAGAAACTATGTCAACGGTAGAACTCATTGATAGTAATTAAAAAAAATCATATTTCATCAACTATAACCAACCTACATCTATAAGCATCTCAAAATTATTCTCTTGTCTATCCACAAATATCAACCATCACGAATGCTTAAGTAAATTTAAGGCTTGGGTAAGATATTTTATTAAAGGCTTGTAATATAGTTGCTACAAAAAGAAAAGGCTAACAAAGCTCAAGTGACAAAGAACGCTTTTATCATTTTCATGTTAATGCATATGATACAAATATGGTCTTGAATAGAAAATAAAGGCAAAGTCAGGATGTACATGTTATGAAGGTCACATATGAATAAAAGATAATGAGACTGATATGGATGTGTCAGTCTAAGAGGCTGAAAATCTCACTGGCTTATGTATACCCACTAGTCAATACTCTTCTAAAAGAAACATACATTGACCAATCATAAGAGTAAAAGTATGTGTCCAAGTTGCTATGTGTTTTTCTAGTAGGTTCTACTATCCAATTATGACTATATAATCCTATAAGTGATAGAAAAAAAGAGAATGTTTGTTTTCTTTTTTTGTAAAAAATGAAAAAAACTTAAAAAAGAATACACATAAGAAGTAAATTCCCTACCCAAACACTTAAAACTTACATTGTCCCCAATATAAAATTAAATGTATGAGATGCAATATTCAAAAAAAACAAAAATTTGAAAATGTAAAAGAAAAGGAACAAACTCCCTTTGGGTTGTCTCTTAAACAATGCCTTTGTTTACTATCATTGGCTCAACTATATGTTTTCTTTATCACGTGATATCATTTGGGTCTTTAAGGAGCACCACTTCTACACTCTCCACTTAAAATCCTTCATCGTAAAACTTTAGTTAATAGTCATTCATCTTAAATATCTTTCTGGTTTTGAGGTTATGTATCTCTATAGCACAATTAAAAATCATAAAAGGACCGACCTAATGAGAATGTAACTTACCTAGAAATAATTTAAGTCTGGAATAATAAAGAAACATTTTTTAACTAATAAAAAGCTTTTCCTTGAGATTCTCTTGATATAAAAAGCTTTGGTCTTTTCCTTGTAAATCATTGCATTTTCATAAGAGTAATTTTGTATCTCTTCAACCTCTTGCAATTATAGCTTTCTATACTGTAACACCCCACTACCATAGAGTATATACCAGAACATCCAGAGGACATTCAAGTACATATCCTATGATAATGGCATATTAGAGCAGTCATGTTCTCTTATATGGCATCATAAGGAATAACACAGTACTTAAAAACAACTACTACTCTTCATTTCATTGCAAACATAATGTACACTGTAGTCATTAAAACAAATATTTACATTACCAAAACATTTGAAAGTTTACAAGCTTTTAGAAAAAAGTTCTATATGTGCATGACATAAGAAAACTACATAAAATAATTACTACTCTTCCATTGTTAGCTGACATATCTTTGAGCCATAACTTAATCCAAAACGTTCTTCTAGAAAATTTTAGGAACTAGGTCTCCTCTCTCATACCTGAAAAGCTACATTGCAATTTTGATGAGGTTTGCAAACTTAGTGAGCTAACCATTATCGATGGACTCACTCACTTCAAATACACAAATATGTCACATATAACCAAATTCACAACATTCCTCATCTCAATAAGACATAATGAATGTCACACATTTCATATAATCTTTTAGATCTTATATATCCCAATCAATCACATTAACATCAATTACTCAAATGTAGCATATCACTTTATCATCACAATTTCAGAGTGGATCCTTAATCATATAATGCATAATCATAAATGTAAAAATGCAGATGCATATGAAACTCCACTTTTGTTATTATTTATTGTGACCAAGTGCCTTTTAGATACAGATATAGATACTGCCTTATATTGAGCTCATTCAGATACAAAAATCACGGAGCAAGGCTCTACTAGCAGAATTATGAGCTTAAAGCTCTTTTAGACTGGACCCTTCGATCACAATGCCTTTATCTGATCATGCATTTAATGTAATGCATTAAATCACAAAATATGCTATGAACAATAATTACTTATGATGCACAGACAGAATCTCATATTCATTGGACCTCAGTCTGGCATTCAACTTTCGTTAAGTATTCAGAAATCATTCAGAATTCAGATGCAAACAGATATCATTCAGATTACAGATACAAACAGAGCACTTCTAATACATTCCCAAATATCAATCTCCTCGGACCTTAAAGTCCGAAATTATCATAATCAAGTCATTAACAGTTCAATATATGGGAATTAAATAGAAAAAAAGTAAATCAATCCTAGTGATATCATTTAGGTTGACTTACAGTACACTCCCATATATGATATTGCTTGAATGGTCTGGTAATGTCTTATCAATGGTGCTCGACTTGAGTGTCTAAATACATATACATTGTACACATTACTATCATAATCAAACAAATACATATTCAATTATACACATACATATATGTGCCTTGTTCAATGCATGCCCAATGACTATCCATGGTATGTTTCCTTAATCATAATTCATAACCATTCAACGTCATACTTTGTATACTACCATTTTGCAACCAGGTTTGTACCTTTAAATTAGCTTAATTTACTTCAAATTCATCAATCATACTTTACACTTATCCTTGAACATTTCCATGATAAAAAAGCTTCTTATAATACACACATTTAGTAGCCATTTGTCTCCTACTAATCAATCCACATGTCACTCCAAGATTGGTCCACTTGTCACATACTAATTGATCCAATTGTCATTTAATTACTAGTCCATTTGTCACACATTTAACTATGCCAAATTTCACTTAATTTTAGGCTTAGTAATCCTAATTTTTCATGTGTCAATTTATACTACCAATTAGCATTTTTCCTAGTCCAAATGTACATATTAATTCATTAATCTCCTAATCAATAACATTTAATTCCAATTTTCCAATTGAAATCCAATCATACCAAAATTCAAGACATATTAATTCATAATTCACATCATGTTCACTTAACATCTTTCATACCCCGGGACATGTCAATTGAGTGCATATGCTAACTTGTAACGTGTACAAATATCAATTCATGTATAAATGCTAATGTTATGCATGTATACGCAATGCTTGATTTAGGGTTCTAACCTTAAGCTTGTTTCAGAAACTCACTCCTGCAATATGAAGATTAATGTTGCAATGTTTGATAACCTAATATGCCTTATGTTGCAGTTCCATAAGAATATGACATGACTTCCTAAACAACAATTTGTATGGGGACATAACAATTAACAATTTATAGGCTATCTTATAATCCCGTAATGCATCTTCTAACCTCAAGCTCCAATCTTTCCTATTAGGTCGAACTATTTTCTCTATTATCAACTTAATTTCTCTATTAGATACCTCAGTTTGGCCATTTGTTTGGGGGTCGTAAGAAATGAAAACCTTATGTATTATATGGTACTTCTTAAATAAGGTTTCCATCACCCTATTGCAAAAAAGTGTTCCCCTATCACTTATGATGGCTTTTGACATCCCAAACTTAGAAAGGATATTAGACTTGACAAAAACTGCAGCAACTTTAGCATCATTAGTTTTAGTGGCTTTAGCTTCTACCCACTTGGAAACATAATCAATTGTAAGTAAAATATAATAAAAATGAAAATACAAAAGAAGCGGTCCCATAAAATCAATTCCATAAACATCAAAATATTTCATAAAAAGAATGGGAGATTATGGCATTTTATTTCTACGAGGTAAGTTACTTGTCTGTTGGTACCTATCATACAATTGGCAAAAGACATATGCATCCTTAAATAATGAAGGCTAATAAAAACCACTTTCTAAAACCTTATGGGTAGTACTTTTTGTTTCAAAATTTCATCAACAAGCATAAATGTGGTAAAAGATCAAAATAGAAGGCATCTCACTCTTAAAAACACATCTTCTTATTTTGGTTAGTAAAATGCCTCCAAAGATAGGGGTCCATCCTATACGTAGTGTGATGTTTTGCATTTTAAAGCCCACAAGATGAGTTTTGGCCTAAAGAGTCTTTTAGGACATCAAAGAAGCTTATGGAAGACACTAGAAGCTTTTAAAACGTAGTAGAAGCTTATGGAAGACCATCGAAGCTTCTAGAATATGTTCGAAGACTGTGGAAGCTTATGGAACATTGTGGAATAATATGGAACATTATAGAAGCTTGTACAATGTTGTAGATGTGTATATAATGTACAAGAAATATATAGAATAGTATAAAGCATTGTAGACCATTAGATCAAGTAGATCTTGTATGTCCATTCTAAAAATAGACTAGTATATATAACCCTTGGGGTTGCGTTATTTTTATCATAGGATCATAATATTCTAGCATCATTGAGATAGTTCTTTAATAAAAGTACCTTGCATTCTCCCACATTACTTCTTCTCTTGAACAAAGTGTTTCATGTACGCTGAATTGGTAATGATAGTGTACTCAAGTGTCGAATAAGCATTAATAAAAGTCTAAGTCTGTTATAAGTGGTATTAGAGCCTTATTTTAGGTCCTAGGTATCAACATAATGGCTAGTTCAAACAAAGTGACTACCCATGAAGGAAGGAAGGTTGAGAGGGCTCCTTCTATTAACAAGGGTAAGAGTGACAAGTCTACTACAACAGATGCCATGGTTGAAGTAATGGCTAGGCTCTTGAAGTTAAAGATCACCGTAGGGGACGATTGGGAGAGGATTAATGATTAGGACCAAAGAGTAGGGGAACTAGAGAAGCAGTAATCTCTACTCTATGAAGAAATAAAAGGGACCGTCAATATTATTGCCTTTGATGCTTTAAAAAAGGTTAGTTCCTTAGAAACTTCTCTTGTCTGAAAAATTATTATGCTTATGGAAGCATTAGCTACTTTGGCTTCTAGGTTGAAGGCAAGAAAGGGAGATTAGAGCTTGTGTAAGATAGAGAAGATACAAGGAGTTATGGCAGCTGTCGTTGCCTCCGCTACTATCAAAGTGAAGGTCCTAGAGCCTAAAGCCTTTGGAGGAGCAAGGGACATAAAAGCCATTGACAACTTCCTTTAGAGTATGGAGAAATACTTAAAGGTGCTTGGAATTGTAAACCATTCCAAGATAATTGATAGTGCTTCCCTCTACCTTGAAGACACGACCTTGGAGTGATAGAGGAGAAGATATAATGATATTGAGGAACCTAAACCATGAAATATAAGAAGACTTTAAGAAGAAGTTGAATAAGCAATTCTACCCTGAAAATGTACAGAAGGAAGCTCGAGCCAAGTTAAGAAAGCTCACACTCTCTAGAAGTATTTGAGAATATGTCAAGGAGTTTCTAGAGGCATTGCTGGAAATTCCCAATTATCCAGATAAGGAAGCTTTCTTTGCCTTTTGTGATGGCTTATAATCATGGGCCAAGACTGAGTTAGAGAGGCACGGTGTATACGACCTTGCTAATGCCACCGCTATAGTCCAATCCCTTTACAAAGTAAAAAAGGATGCCTACCATTCTAAGTCTTAAAAGAGTGACAAGGGAAAGGGTGGGGAAGAGAACAACTAAGGCAAGGATGGAGCTTCAAAAAGTGGCAAGTTGAAGGATGATTCAAATAAGTGTCATAAGGAAAACAAGGGTAGAGAATGTCCCACATTGAAGTGCTACCTTTGTAATAGGCCTCATCAAATTGAAGATTGTCTAAAGAAGAGAAAGATTACTACATCTGAAGAAGAAACCTCAAAGACAAAAAAAGGAAGGTGCAGATCCTTAAAAGTCCTTCATGCCATCAATGCTAAATTTGAGGTGCCAAAACTGAGAAGAAAGGGCAATTATTTATAGACGCGTGGATTGTTGGACAATATATGAAAACCTTGGTAGATCCCATTATTAAGAACAACTTCATTAAAGTAAAAGAAGCCAAATGGTGGGACCTTAAATATACACCAACTGATAGTTGGATAAAGGTAGTGAACTAAGAGGTGAAAAGCATGTGTGGCATGGAAAAGAACATGGAGGTCTGTATTAGTGAGTGGCATAGTATAGACTTTTTTGTTATTCCCATAGATAATTTACAGGTGGTGTTGAGTATGGAGTTCATAGACAAGGTGAAAGCTATTCTAACTCATTTTGCAAACAATATATATATATATATATATCATAGAGGAAGGGAATACAAACGTGGTGCCTTTGTCCTAAGAGATACCAAAAAAGATGAAAATATATATATATCATGGAGAAGGGAATACAAACATGGTACCTTTGTCCTAAGAGATACCAAAAAAGAAGAAGACCCTTTCAGCCATACAACTCTCTAAACGAGTGAAGAAGACAGATCCAACATTCTCTGTGTCCTTAAGTAGGAAAATGTCACGACCACTCTTGAAGAGTTAACTAAGGAGATTGCTTGTGTCCTTGAGGAGTACAAGGATGTCATGCCGCCCGAGTTACTAAAGAAGTTACCATCAATAAGAGAGGTGGATCATAAGTTTAAGTTGGAAGCTATAACACATCCTAGCTCCCCATTGTGTGATCGAGTTAAGGAAGTGTTGCAACATAACCACCAAACTAAAAAGGTGTTGAAGTAAGTCGAGGAAGGCAAGAATCATAAGTTTTGGCTTAAGGATGAATTACTTATCACCAAATGAATCTAGATTTTTGTGCCTAAGTGGGATGGATTAATGATATGTGCTTAATTGATTATACATTTGTTCTATAACACTTAGTGATTAACAATATAAAATGCTTAAGACGTTCACTTTAGTTACAATTTGAAATCAAAAAAGCTAAAGTGAGTTGAAAGCACAGTATTTGAGTCTTCTTCTTGAGACTCACACTTCCTTGTCTTCATGGAGCAAGAAGAAGAATGATTAGAGCAAAAGGAGATAAGAAAATACCAAAAGAAATGAAGACATGCAAGGTCACGACCATGAGATATGTCTCACGGCCATGAAAAATTTATCATGGGTGTGAGACCTGTGTCAAGCCCATGACAAATGTTTCATAGGTGTGGCACACCATGTAACACCCATAAGACTTTGATAGCTCACTTGAACCCTAAGTTTTAGTATAAAAACATTATTTCGTGATGGTAGAATATGTGTTTCGTTGGAGGAAATCATTTTAAGGGTATGAGCTCTCAGTTTTGAAGAAGAGAAGGGACAAAGTTCTATTCCTTTGGAGACCCATAGAGGGCTAGCTTCCCAATCCCAATTCAGAGGTGATATCAACGTTAAAGAACCCGATTAAGCATTTCTCTTACTATTTGTTGTTCTTTCTCTTAGGGATTGATTATGTTATCCTATGTTTAATGTTTAGGTGTTGAGTAAGAATGATTGAATGCTCTGTTTAATTATTTTTATGAAAGAACCCATTGCTAGGATCTTCAATATAATTCGTAATTGATATATTGAGATTCATTTATGGTGACTAATGGTTTTTAATCATTAGGGATAATATAACCTAGGTTAAATGACCTGAGCTTGTATGGTTATTGACTTGGTTAATTTGTTTTCTTAAATTGTAATGTGGCTATATAATTAAATCTAGAGAGCTTGTTCTAGGTTGTTTGATAGCTAGGTTTAATTAACGAGCTCTTTTTAATTAAACACAACGTAAGGGAAAATCTGGTTAACATAGCTTATTGTTAACCTACGATTAATAGTTGTTAGGAGAGGTATGAGAACAACAATTCAATGAAATATGTTTAACTATGTGTAGGTAGAGATTAAACTAATGATCGGGTCCCTAACAAATTCATCACTTTCATCATTTTTAGAATGTTTTCTTTAATTTGTTTTCACTAATTTAGTTTAGTTTTATTTTCTTATTTGAAAACCAAAACAAAATCCCCCTATAACCTAAACACCGATTGATTTCATTTCAAAAGCTTTACACACCCTTTTTGTGAGATCAACCTAAACTCACCACTGCTATAATTATAGGTCTAGTTATTTTGAGTAATGTTACGATGTGCTACATCAATTTTGGCGTCGTTGTAGGGGAGTGTGGTGTTTTAGTTTTAGTACTTGATTTTAATTAGTCTTTTGTACATATTTATTTATAATTAGTTTTTTTTCAGTTATTTCTTGATCTTTTCACTTTTTTTTTAGTGTTTATGTGTTGAATTTTTTAATAAAATACGTGAAAGGATTTAGTTTCTTTTATAACTTATATTCCCAATCTCACAGCTTAGAGAATGATCATACTAACTTTAGTTATGGATGGAATAACTAGAAAAATTACTTTCACGATAGTTTGTAGGACGCACAACAATTCCTGTGTAGACCAGAAGCTTATTATTACGAATCTGGTCCATTGCTGGAAGAATTACTTAATTTTATGGCTGCTAACAATATTCAAATTCAACAGAATAATCTAAAAATCTTGTAAGATGAAGGGCAATTTTGGCAAGATACAAGGTCTAGCGCTTAAGATTTAGAGAGCCATCAAAGCTCAGGTACATCTCTAAAAGAATTAGTTAATGTTTGTGTTGCTAATACTTTGTGATTTCAGCAGGAAAAGACGCAATTCTAGTACAAAACAAGTTCTAGAATCCAGAAATTGGTAAGCCAAATGGGTCAGTTGGTAGAAGCTATTAGCCGCTTAACATCACAAAGCACAGAAATGCAACCATCTCAAATCGAGGTATACCTAAGGGATGTTAGTGTAGAGACCTTATAGAGTGGAAAGGAGCTTGAGAATCTTGAGAGGAATACTCAAGGGATTGCTTGTGAAGAAGAAGTTGAGAAGGAGCTCGAAGCAGGAAATGAAATATAATTTAGCTCAGAGGTAAATGCTGAGTCCTTTATTGTTGTTAAAATTAACCTTCACCTTACATAGAAGATTAGACAAATCAAACGAGGAGGAAAAAAGTAAAGAGACATTCTAGATATTCCAAGAGTGCAGGGACTCAATAAAGATTGAGATTCGGAAGATAGGGAATATGCTAATAATTAGAGGTCATCAACTTAGGCCCTATCCGGAAGAACCTCAAGAGGAGGAAGTGTATGTGACACCTAAAGATCACAATTTTGTCATGTGAAACTCAATAAGTCGAACTAGAGACAATAAACAAAGGCACTTCTTGAGAGGTAACCCAAGGGAGGCTAATTTCTTTTGCTTTACATTTTCACAATTGCTTCTTATAAGCATGTGTGTTTTTAAGTTTATTTGTTCTTACTTGTTTTTAAGTTTTCAATAAAATGAGATAGAATAAAACAAACAAATAAACAACCATTTTCTCTTTTTCTATTGCTTCTAGGATTCTATAGTTATAATTAGAGTGTGAATTGAGTAGAGGAATCCACGGCAACTTTAGCATGTACTTTTACTCTTGTGATTGGTCAATGTGCGTTATCTTTAGAAGAATAGTGATTAGTGGTAGACATAAGATAGTGAGATTTTGAGCTTTATTAGACTGATACAACCATATGAGTCTCATTGTATTTTTGTTTATGTGTGACCTTTTAGAAATGTACATCCTAACTTTGTTTTGATTTTCTATTCAAGACCACATTTTTATCACATGCATTAACAGGAAAATGATTAGGCATTCTTTGTTCTTACAAGCTACATTAGCTAAATAACCTACCCATTGATATGAATTTTCCTTTGTTAGGCTTCAGAGTTTTATTAGCCTTTATTTTTATATTAACCACATTACATGCTATTAAACTAAACCAAATGTCCTATTTAAGCCATAAAGCTAGTGGAGCACTTGTTAATTGTTGATGATTGTGGATGTACAAAAGTCTAAGTATGGGGGTGTGCATAGATGTGGGTTGGCTATATTTTTCAAAATATCATGATATGAATTCCATTGTTGGTGTAGATTGTTTCAATTTTTAAATGAAAAGAAAAATAAAGAAAGAAAAAGAGAGAAGCAAAAGGAAAGAAAAATAGAAAAGAAAAAGAAAAGAAAAAGGAAAAAAGAAAAAGGAAAAGAAAAAAAAGAAAAAAGAAAAATATATGTTTAAGGAGGAAATGTATATGTTTTAAAATGTGATTCATTTTTTAGCTTTTCCTCCTAAAGTTGTATTGAACGGGTAATTTGAATATGATGCCTATAAGGTAGATATGGCTATAAAGGATCACTCCTTGTAGTTTCAATGTATTGTCATCAATTATATGAGTGATTCCTTCTGGTTGGTTATGCTTCATGTGGTTTATGGTGTGAGAGTTTGAATTAAGCTTGGAAACACAGTTTTTTGCATTCATCATAGTTGATCTACACAATTGTGAGTAAATGTTGATTTTTGCATTTGATGGTATATTGAGTGTTTTTTTTATTGCATTAGCTTTGATAACTTTTACACTACATTACCCAAATACATCTCATCTTAACCCTTGCCCATATTAGAACCATAAAAAGTCCTTTGATTCATGATGACACATATGAATCTTAGTGGTGGAGAAATGAAATGATATACAAAGTTATAGAATGTCATGATTATGAATGGTATTTGATGTCATGATTATGAATGGTATTTGAGTGTACCTATGAATATATCTTATTTAAACACATTTTTTCCAAGTCTACCTTTAGATTTCTTAGTTTCTAAAGGTGATGAATGTTGATTGATCATGAGTAGAAACATTGAATGTTGAGTTCTTGCCATGGTTTTTAAAAGTTACTTATCTTTTCTTATGATTATGTATTCTTGGGAAATATGGGAAATGAGTAAATATTTTTTAGTTAATGATTTGATTATGATGTTTTACCCGAGGACGATCAAAAGCTATGTATGGGTCAAATTGATATATGCTTAATTAATTGTACATTTATTCCATAACACTTAGTGATTAATGATATGAAATGCTTAAGACATTCACTTAAGTTCATATTTGGTTTTAGGTATAATTCAAAAGTGAAAGAGCTAAAGTGAGTTGAAAGCACAATATTTGAGCCATCTTCTTGAGACTCACACTCACTTGTCTTCATGGAGAGAAAAAGGAGATAAGAAAATACCAAAAGAAATAAATCTTGCAAGGTTATGGGCATGAGATATGTCTCACAGCTATGATAAATTTGTCATGGCCGTGGGACCTATATCACACCCATGAAAATTTTTTCATGGGCATGACACACCATGTCAAGCCCATAACACTTTGACAGCTCACCCAAACCTTAAGTTTTAGTATCAAATCACTGTTTTGTGATGATAGAACATATGTTTCTTTTGGGGGAAATCATTTTAGGGTGTAAGCTCTCAGTTTTGAAGAAGAGAAGGGGCAAAGTTTGATTCCTTTAGACATGGAGGGCTAGCTTTTTGTCCTCGATTCAGAAGTGATATCGATGCCGAAGAACCCAGTTAAGCATTTCTCTCATTGTTTGTTGTTCTTTCTCTTAGGGATTGATTATGTTATCCTATGTTTAATGTTTGGGTGTTGTGTAAGAATGATTGAACGCTCTTTTTGATTATTTTTATGTAAGAATCCATTATTAGAATTTTCAATATAATTCATAATTGTTATGTTGAGATTCATTTGTGACAAATAATGGTTTTTAATCATTAGAGATAATATAACCTATGTTAAATGACCCGAGCTTGTGTGGATGTTTCCTTGGTTAATCTATTTTCCTAAATTGAAATGCAGCTGTCCAATTAAATCTAAAGAGCTTATTCTAAGTTGTTTGATAGCTAGGTTTATTTAACGAGCTTTTCTTAATTAAACACGACCTAAGGGAAAAATGAGAATAACAGAGCTTGTTGTTAACCTACGATTAATAGTTACTAGAAGAGGTATGAAAACAATAATTCAATGAATTATGTTAATTGTGTGTAGGCTGAGATTAAACCAACGACTGGGTCACTAACGAATTAATCATTTTCATCATTTTTAGAACATTTTCTTTAATTTGTTTTCATTAGTTTAGTTTATTTTTGTTTTCTTATTTGAAAACCAAACCAAAACCACCCATAACCTAAACATAGATTGATTTCATTTCAAAAGCTTTACACACATTCTTTGTGAGATCGACTTAGACTCACCACTGCCATAGTTGTAGGTTTAGTTATTTTGAGTTGTGTTACGATGTGCTACATCAATTAAGGAAGGAGATCATTAAGGAATGTCATGACTCCTTATATACTCGTCATTTAGGAATGCATTGGACTTTAGCACTTGTGGAGCGTGCCTACTATTAGCCCTAAATGAGAGATGGCATTAAGGCCAACGTGAAGACTTGTCTTATGTACTAACAAGATAAGGTGGTGTATAAAGCATCAAATGGATTACTACAACCATTGCCAATTCCCACCATAGGAGATATTCTCAATGGATTTCATTGTCAAGTTATCGAAAGTGAAGGGACAAGGAAACATAATGTTTTTATAGATCGCTTCAATAAGTATGGAATGTTCATACTTGTGCTAATAAAATTCACTATGGAAGATTATGCTCACTTGTTCTTTAGGCATGTGATGAAGTATTGAGACATTCTATAAACTATCATCAGTGATAGGGACACTCACTTCTTGATACAAGTTTGGACGAAATTGTTCAAACTCTTAAGGTCGAAGTTGAACTTTTCTACAAACTTTCATCCACAAATCGATGGATAAACTAAGCAAGTGAATGCCTTAGCAGAGTTAAACTTGTAACACTATGTGAGTAATAACTAGCAAAATTAGGCGAAGTTGCTCGGTGTGGCCCAATTCTCATAAAATTTGTAACGAAGTGAGTCTACAGGAGTTAGTCCTTTCGAGTTAACCACTGGGCAATAGACTTTGACTCCGCACACTTTTGCTATCGAATATAGTGTCAAAAGCCTTAGAGCATACTTATTTGCCAAAAATTGGCATGAGAAATCTAATATGGCAAGGGCATACCTAAATCGGGTAACTAAGAAGATGAAAAAGTGGGCTAATAAAATAGGCACCACTTGGAGTTTGATGAAGGAGACCTAATGATGGTTAATCTCCTTTCTTATAGACATGCCAGAGGACGTGTTCATAAGGGTTTGATTCTTTACTATAAAAGACGTTTTATAGTAAAGAAAAGGGTGGACAAGTTTGTATATAGAGTCAAGATACCTTCACACTTGGAGATTGATCCCGTATTTCATGTAAATTTCCTAAAACCTTATCATATTGATAAGTAAGATCCAAGTAGGTGTGAATCAAGGCATGCACCCATTATAGTGACCACAACACACGAACGTGAAGTTGAAGATAGCTTGGCATATAGGGCCATACCAAGGAGAGGCTCACATCTAACATATGACGAGTACTTTATCAAATGGAAGGGACAACCAAAATCTAAAGCTAGTTAGGAATATGAGCTTTCTTTTTATCAATACAAAGTTAAAATCCGAGATGACGTTTGGCCTAAAGAGTCTTTTAGAACATGATAGAAGCTTATAGAAGACCCTGGAAGCTTTTGGAACATGGTAGAAGCTTATGGAGGACCATGGAAACTTCTAAAACATGGTAGAAGACTATGGAAGCTTGTGGAAGCTTATAGAACTTTGTGAAACAATATTAAACATTATAGAAGCTTATAGAATGTTGTATATATGTACATAATGTGCAAGAAGCATGTGGAAGAGTATAGAGTATTCTAGAAGAGCATTGTAGACCATTAGATCAAGTAGATCTTGCACATTCATTTTAAGAATAGACTAGTATATAGCCCTTGAGGTTGCTCATTTATATCATAGGATCATAGTATGATAGCATTATTAAGAGCATTCTTTAATAGAAGTATCTTTGCATTCTCCCACAATCCTTCTTCTCTTTAGCAAAGTGTTTCATGTAGTAAGGTTGACTTGAGAACGAGAGCGTATTTAAGTGTCGAATAAGTGTTGATAAAAGTTTAAGCGCATTACAAGTATTTAGCTTTATTCTTCAACTTGTCCCTCTAAGCCTTTGAAAAGCCTGTAGTTAACTTGTTAACAACTAGAAAATTCACAATATTTGCTTACATGGAAGTGTCAAATTGGTAGAAAATAGTTATTTAACTATAAATGTTTCTCTCAAAGAGACGTCATCTTCCTCTTGAACTAAATGACTGATGAGATCAATAATTAAATTCTCTGCCCCTTCGATCTCTTATTTCTAAATCAAACTCCTAAAGGTAGAGAATCCATCTGATTAGCCTTGCCTTTGCTTCTTTCTTAGTGAGCAAGTACTTCAAAACTAAATGATCAAAATATACAATAACTTTAATAACCAAAAAGTATGAACTTTTTTTTCTAAAGCAAATATAAAAAATAAAAGCTCTTTTTCGGTTTAGAATAATTCAGTAAGGCTAAATTCAAAGTTTTCATAGTATAATAAATGGCATGTGCAACCTATCCCACTCTTTTTCTTTGAACTTCCCCTATTGCATAATAACTTGCATCACACATATTCTTAAAGGGAAGGCTTCATTTTGAAGGTTGAATCAATACTGGGGATGTCAAGAGCTTCGTAAGTTTGCCAAACAACTCGCTGCACTTATCATCGAACTCAAAAAGGACATTTTGCTGTAAAAACTTACATAAAAGAAAGGCTATCTTCAAGAAATCCTTAATGAAATTGAGGTAAAAACCTACATGGCTAAGAAAAGAACGAACTTCCCACACACTTGAGGGGTAAGGAAAAGTCGAAATGAGATCAATCTTAGACTTAGCAACCTCTATACCCCTAGATGACACATCATGCCCTAGAATTATACCTTGATCAACTATAAAATGACATTTTCCCTAGTTAAACACAAGGTTAGTTTCAATACATCTTTCCAAAATGAGTGCAAAATTTTTTAAAAAATTATAAAAAGAACGATAGACACTAAAATCGACTATAAATACCTATATAATCTTACCAACATACTCAAAGAATATGCTCGCTATACAGTTTTTCAAAGTGACAAATGAATTGTATAAACCAAATGACATCCTTTAGTAACAAAATGTATCAATTGGGCATATAAAGGTCATCTTTTCTTGATAGTCTGGTGCAATAGGGATTTGAATATAACCTGAAAAGCTACATATAAAACGTTAATAATTATGTCTGCAAGTCTATATAGCATTTGATCAATAAATGGAAGGGATAAGTTATATTTACAAGTCGCAAGGTTCAACTTCCTATAATCAGTACAAACTTACCACCCAGTTTGCACGTAATTGGGGGCAGTTTGCATATAATTGGGAACTGACTCATCATCCTAATTTATTACTACCATGATTCAATATTTCTTTGAAATCACGAGCACTGGACTTACCCACTTACTGTTAGAAAAATGATAAGTTACTTCATTATTAAGAAGCTTCAGTACATCCTTTTTCATAACTTCCATCATTATAATGTTTAGCCAACATTGTTCTTGTCTAGTTGACTTGGCACCCACCTTAAGGAAAATATGATGCATGCATATAGAAGGGCTTATTCCTTTGATATTCTTAATTGTTCACCCAATGGCCTTCTTATTATCCCTTAACATGTGAACTAATTTATCTTTTCAATTAAGAGTCAAGTCTACCAAAATATTCATTGGAAGAGTTTGATTGTCTCCTATGTATGCATATTTTAGGTTAGAGGATAATTGTTTCAACTCCACATTAGGTATCAGAAGGCAGCAACCACTGGTAAGATTCAGATAATGGTATGGAAGCAAGCTCATACCTTATGGGAGAGGGTTTAAAGGAAACCAAGGTAGCCACCATTTTAATTAGCTTCTCCTTTAACATAATATCATTCTGGCTTCTAACTCTAGATGCTTAGTTAAAACTGCTTCCAATTTAAATTTACAAATGTCCCTTACTAAAGGATCAATCACACTAATAGCAAAAATAGAATGATCATCTTATGGATGTTTCATGTCATCAAAAATATTAAAATGAATCACTTCCCTATCAAATTCCATTGTGATGATACCCTCATGAACATCTATCTTAGTTTGGGCAAGGTTACAGAATGGTCTCCTTAATAAGATAGGTATGGGGTTGGGGGAAATGTCATCATCTATATCCGCCATATAGAAGTATGCAGGAAGCACTAATTTATTCACCTATACTAGAACATCCTCGACCACTTTATTTGGGTAAGTATTAGTGTGATTAACCAATTATATGATAACACTTGTTTCTTTCAAAGGACCTAAGTTTAAATGAGCATAGATAAAATGGGGCATAACATTAATTGACGCTCTTAAATCTAACATGGCTCTTTTAATTGTAGTGTTACCAATCTTATAGGGAATGGTAAACATACATGGATCCTGGCATTTCAAATGCAATTTCTTTTGAAGATTATAGAAATATTCTCACCCATCATAACCATCTTGTTACCTCTTAACCTTCTCCTAATGGTATACAATTTCTTATGAAAGTTTGAATACCTTCGTAATTGCTTGATTGCGTCTAGCAAAGGTATATTTACTTTTACCTTTCGAAAAACCTCTAATATCTCCTTATACTTTCCCCCTTGTTTAACCTTGCTAACTTTTGATGGTAAAACCTATCTACTTGTTTTATGCTAAAAAATAGCAAGTGCACGGGTCGTGACTTGTAGTAAAAAGAGCAGATATCGATCTTATAGGGATTGATGCCTAGACACTGCTTAAATTAGACATAAATTTGTTTAAGGAATTAAATTTTGAAATGCAAATAATCTGAACAATTAAATTAAAATTAAAAGAGACCAATGTAGACAATGGACAAAACCGCAATTACAGAAAATTTGAATCAAGAATCTAAATGTTAGAGACTACCTTTTCCTATTTTGTCTCCCTACTATTTTATTGATTGAATTATGTCTCACCCTGGATTTTCGAATGTACTAATTACCCTCTCTCAAGGTGTAACTATTTGTCACTAATTGAATTAACAGGAATCGATCGAACGATCTCTTAACCTACCGATTCAACTAGTTCTTACGCTATCCTATAGATGATCAATTGACTAATCGAGATCTCTCTTCTAACTAATCAATTAACATAATGATTGCTAGTCTATAGGTCGCCAACTCTCGTTGTACAATCCTGCAAGAATCTCATCTCACTCACTCTCTCGATTTGTTGCAAGATGACAAATAAGAACAACAATCATCAAAGACTCTTCATTCAATCCAATAAAATATGAGTTTTGACAAAATAATTCAAAAGCAATCCCTAATATGAAATTAGCTTAACAT
>JANQAP020000048.1:9780980-9792704 GCA_026874005.2 Erythroxylum coriaceum | reverse complement strand
ATATGAAATGAAATGCACTCACACACAAGAAACAACAAAATTTAAAAGTTTAAGGGATAAGAAAAGCTTATTCCAATGATGGTGGTGATGGTGATGGTGTAGGAGCTTCAAAATTGTTCCTCTGATAGAAGTTGAGGAACCTCTTCTTCAAACTACGTTGCTCCTTATGTACTGTCTGCATTTGTGTGCTGAGCTCATTTAATTGAGATGTCATCCGTTGTTAGTTGGCGGCTATTTATTCAAGGGTTTGTTGGAGTTGGTAAACCTCCACTGATGCGCTTGGTTCTGCTACTACTGCTTCGTCCTCTAGATCCTTAGCTGCTTGAGATGTGGAAGGTTAGGACACGACTGTATTGATGCTTCTCCTATTTCTCACTACAGTACGTGTCTGAGGATTGCGGAGTTCCATAGAATGGGCCTCCACAATCTCAGAGCACCTCAAATAGGCTATGTCAAACATATCATGGGGAGTAGTACACAAATTCTCCATATTAACATTATAAAAAACACCCAAAGTGTAAGCAATACGAGACATCCCAAAAGACAAACTCTTCTTATTAACCACAGTCACTAGTGATCAAAAAATCCTATAAGGTGTGTTAAATTTAATTTTTCGATCCATGTACCATAAAAAAAAATCTCTTTGGTTGAGCATTTGTTGCTTTCCATTTTATTAAACACAGTCAAACATATAAATTTATGCAACAGCAAATGTTTGACACTACAGATTAAAGAATTCGATGCATTGTATGAGTCAAAATGTTCTTCACCTGTGAGAGTTTTCTAATAGTAATCAACATCAAAATCAACGTGACCATTTAGAATTTCTGCATTCGATAAACTAAAAATTTCACGCATTACAAGATAATTAAGTTTAAAAACATTTCCAACTAACCTAAACCAAAACACATCCATTTTAGGATTATACTGGACTGTTGTGAAAAACTCTAAGGATATAGTGGCATAAATAGGTATATCGCATCAACAAACCTATTCCACCCTACGTTTACAGCTAGTTGCTCAAGTTGTCGTCTCACTCCTATGTTCTTTATCACTTCGAAATCAAAATACCTAAGAGTGATTATTTCTCTATTCTTAAAGTCACAAAATCTCGTACCTTCTTCTTCCGAGTAAATCAGAAATGGGGCTCGATAGGTTGCCGCTAAGTTGGGCTTACCTTCACTGGAAACTTGAAGTTAGAGTTTGTTAATTGGTTTCCTAGCTATCATCTTCCTTGGTGGTGTCATTGCAAAAAGAAAATTTGCAAAAAATGATAGAGAAAATGAAATTCAGATTTAAGAGAGAGAGAGCAAAATCTTACTCAAATCCTTGTGTTTTTGAATGATTAATGCATGAAAAGATGAAAGGATTGTAAAAATAATCAAAGAGTTGAAGAAAATACCAAGAATCTAGAGGAAAATTGAAGAGTGTTAGAGAGTAAGAGGAGAGAATTTTATGGGTAGAGAGAGAGGGGGTGAAAATTTAAAGATACGATGAGAGAAAAAAAAGGGGAGGAAAACTTTAAGTTTCCCTCTAGATGGGATTCCCACATTCGTGGGAATCACCACAATTCCTACGAACGTGGGTTTTCTCTCTAGAAACTTTCTTGAGAGAGTTCTCACGCTTGTGGGATTCACTCCAATTCCCACGTTGCTCGTGGGATTTACTCCAATTCCCACAAACTTGGGAATTGGTGATCTTTACAAGTTTAAACCTTCTTCTAAGCTTAGATGAATTCTCCATGATCCCAAATCTTATAAACACCTCAAGATAATATCATCAACAAGAAATTTGAAAAGAAAACAAGTTGAAATGCAAACAAAATCAACATGAACATCAATCAAACTCAATTAAAAAATGATCATAACTAAAGAAAACAAACAAACAAATGGGTAAACAAAATAATCAAAAGGAAATAGAATTCTATGGGTTGCCTCCCATGCAGCGCTTCTTTTAACGTCGGTAGCTCGACGCTCTTCTTTCATTGGAAACTCATCCAGGATCAATTATAAGCGGCTTGCTTCCACCTTTTTTGTTCAACATTAATTTTGTAGCCTGTAAGTAAGCTACAAATTGCAAAATGAACCGAAGGACAATATTGATAAAGTTGAGCAAACCAATTAATTTGATCAATGTCCTTTTCATTAACAAACTGTCAATAAAATAGGGAATAACAAAACTCCCTAAATCTTTTATGGAATGAAGCAGTTTGTTTTATATGAAGGTGAGTTACTCTCTTTCTTCCTTAATCACCTTCATCTCCTCTACTTCTTCAAACTTGATGTCTGTTGTCATCTGTTATTCATCCGTTTGTTCTTCAGAAGATTTGAACACATCAATTGTCTCGAATGAGCTACTATCCTTTGAATTCTTAGATACATCATTCATGTTAAATGTCTCTTGATCATCATCAATCCAAAAGATATAATTCTTTTCATAAACCTCTACCCAAGCTTTTCCGATGTTCAACTTTGGTATATCAAGAACTGGTGAATAATAGGGAGGGTTGGCATTTTTTTCTTCAATCTCTTTTTTCATCTTTTGTTCTTCAATAAAGTAGGGTTTAGCATGGTGTTCCACTGGTTCTTCTAGCTCTTCCTCATTCTTAAGTGTGATAGCCTCATATTGCTCTAGTTGATCTAATTCCATATTTCTCAGAGATTCTTTCACACTTCTCTTATAAAATTCACGAGAAAGTTGTCTGACTTGAATTTCCATGTTGTGAATAGAAGTGACATGATTTTCAAGAATTTGATAGAATTTCTTTTCCAGTCTCTTCTAACGTTCCTCCTAGTTAGAAAACATCCTCTTTTGGTTTTCTTCCTGAGCTACAAGTTTGGAATCAAATATCTCCATAAACTTGTCCAACTTACTCTCCGTCGCTCCAATTCGATCTTGTTGAAATTCAAATAGGTCTTGATGTCCCATGTGAGTACTTACATTGTTGGAAAAATAAAAATATGGTGGTTCTGCCATCCCGCAATGTATGTGTTCCAATAAGAATCGGTACTTTCCCAACCATACTATGCTTCATTGTAATTTGCAAAAGTTCCTTGCTCCCTATAATAATTATCTTCCACCATTGTTCTTTCTATTTCTTCTCGGCATCTAGCTCTTTAGATTTCTCATTCCTCATTCTAAAATGTCTTGATGTGTCTTTACTTTATGCCCCAAACTTCTTCTTTACTAATTTCTGTCGATCTTCACGTACTCCTTGTGTTCAAGTGACCTGCGCGTCGTAACGGTAGTTAAAATAAAATAACTAGACTACTAATGTAGTAGTGGTGAGTCTAGGTCAATCCCACAGGGAGTGGTCAGTTAGCTTACGAAATGAAATTAATCAGTGTTTAGGAAAAATTGGGGGGTTTTGGATTTTAAAATAAGAAAATAAAATGAATCTAACTAATAAAAACATTTAAAGAAAATGTACAAAAAATGGTAAAATTGGGGAATTCGGTGGGGATCTGGTTTTTTGGTTCAATCTCAGCCTACATCTTAATTAAGCATATTTCATTGATTTGTTGTTCTCAAACCTCTCTTAGAAACTATTAATCGTGGGTTAATAATTAACTGAGTTTTCCCTTAGGTTTTGTCTAATTAAGATACGATCATTAATTAAACCTAACCACTGAATAACCTAGGATATGATCTCTAGATTTAATTAGGCAGTAGCATTACGAATTAGGAAAACCGATTAATCCAGGAAACAACCACATACGATGCATCATTTCACATAGGTCATGTTATCCCTAATGATTATGAATCATTAGTCGCTACACATGAATTTCAATATAATAATTACGATTTATATCAAAATTCTAGCAATAGGTATCCAATCAAACGATTCAATGAACGCATTAAAATCATCATCATTCAATACCTAATCCAATAAACACAAGATAACATAATCAATTCATAATGATAGCAAGAAACAACAAAAACAATAAAAAATTGCTTAACCCGGGTCGTCAACGTCGATATAACCTTCAAACCAATATCGACGTATTAGCCTTCCATAGGTCTCCCAAGAAGATAGAACTTAGCCCCTATTACCATCCCTAATCAAAACCCCCAAATAGCTATCCACTCTTTGGTTTTCTTACGCAAGCCTCTCTTATTCACTATTTCATAATGTGACAAATAAAGATAGTGTACCTCCCTATTCACGTTCCAAGCTCCCTCTGTTACAGCTCTTCATGTCCCTCTCATTATAGTTTGATGGGATGAACAAAGATTCAACTCCCACATTACTGTTCGTCTCTTTCTTTTAAAACCTTGCTCCCTTTCTCTATTGAACATAGTGTACGCTTGTGCAACGCTAACGTTGCTTACTTATGCTAGTGTTAAACGCTAGCGTCGTTTAATGTTAGCATTTAACGTATGGGCTATCTTTCTTCTACTTTGGGTTGTGCTGCTATTGTTTTGTTCATCTTGCACTATCGTTTTGTCCTCACAAGCTCACATTCTTTTCTTGATGTCTCCATTTTTGTTTTGTACCGCCACCAATAAGCTATAATCTCTTTTCATTTTGTACCTTTTTCTTGTTAAACATTTGTGCTCTAATTTGTTTTAAAATCTTGTCTTTTTGATCTCAAATATATATCAACATATCCAACCTAACAGTCAACACAAATTAAACACAAATTAAGCATTTTATCTTGAAAATAGGATTGAAATCACATGGAAATATATAAGAAAATATAAGATAATTCAATCCTATCATCATGCACCTGTAAATACACAAGGAAAAGTATCAAAAACTTTTAAATCAAAGTAATCTAAATTAAACATGACGCTCAACAATCAATCCCCGACAACAGCGCCAAAAACTTGTTGATGGCAAAACCTATCTACTTGTTTTACGCTCAAAAATCATAAGTGCACAGGTCGTGACCTGTAGTAAAAAGAGCAGATATCGATCCCACAGGGATTGATGCCTAGACACTGCTTAATTTAGACACAACTTTGTTTAAGGAACTAAATTCTGAAATATAAATAATCTGAAAATTTAAATTAAAATTAAAAGAGACTAATATAGACAATGGACAAAAATGCAATTTCATAAAATTTGAATTCAAGAATCTAAATGCTAGAGATTACTTTTTCCTTATTTTGTCCCCCTCCTATTTTATTGATTGAATTATGTCTCACCCTAGATTTTTGAATGTACTAATTACCCTCTCTCAAGGTGTAAGTATTTGTCCCTAATTGAATTAACAAGAATCGATTGAACGATCTCTTAACCTACCGATTCAACTAGTTCTTACGTTATCCTATAGGTGATCAATTGACTAATCGAGATATCTCTTCTAACTAATCAATTGACATGATGATTGCTAGTCTATAGGTCGCCAACTCTCATTGTAAAATCCTACATGAATCTTATCTCACTCACTCTCTCGATTTGTTACAAGATGATAAATAAGAACAACAATCATCAAAGACACTTCATTAAATCCAATAAAATATGAGTTTTGACGTAATAGTTCAAAAGCAATCCCTAATATGAAATTAACCTAACATGGTTTCTATAACATCATCAACAATCAAATAAGCCACTTTTACAAAGAAAGGAAGAAATCAATGTGACAGAAAATTGAATATAAGACTCCTTCTCTTCTTTGCCAAAATCTGGAATTTTGGTGTTGATGTGCTATTTTGCCTAATCTTGATGATGATCCTTGTCTTAAATCCTTTCTCAATGCTCCAAACATGTGTCCTTCACCGATGGATGGTGTTTCTACAGGTGGGTGTCGTCTCTCTTGAAGATGGAGGCTTAATTCTCTTTTTGTAGTCCAAAAATCCTAAGTTTAATGAAGCCTCACAGATTGCCTCGAATTGTAATTCCCACGTTCGTGGGAACTTCAATGATTCCCATGAGCATGGGAATTTGTCACAGGCGCATCTCTCATTTTCGTCTATAATTCCCATATGATGTGGGGATTTGTATGATTCCCACGAACGTGGGAATTTGTCACAGATGCACTCCTCATTTCTTCTCCTCTTTGATCTTTAGTTCACCCTCCAAATTGCTCCTTCCTTCTTCCTATATAAAAATAGTCAATTCTTGTCCTTAATTAACATCAAACACACAAGAACAATAATGAAAATCAAACTTAATGAAAACATGCAAAATAAATCCTAAACTAGAACAATAATCAATAATTATGCAAGAAAACACATGCCAATTACCTAAAAAAAAACATATCCTAATGCACACCTATCACTAACCTACTATGGAAAGGTGGAGGTTTAGTCTTAACCATATTGGGAGATTCAAAATTTAACTTTGAACTATATGTGGGATCTCCTTCTTCTCTTAGCTCCTTCTTAATTTCCTCTTCGTTGGCCATCCTATGTGGGGTCTTATTAGGATCCTTAAGCTTTCTATCACTTTTTAAAGTCACTATATTAACATTCTTTAGATTTACCTCAGGTTGAGATTGGCAAATTTACTTTACTTTGAGATTCTAACTAGTTGATAATAACTGCCATTTAACTCACTTGGTTCTCTAAATTCTGGATGCTACATTTTTCTTATTGATATTGAGATATTGTATCTTGCTGAAACTGTTTCACATCTTGTTAGAATTGTAAAGTATTAGTAACAAGAGACTTAACCATATCCTCTAATGATATACCTAAATTAGTGGAGGAAGCATATGGTTGTTGTACACCTTAATACTTATTTAGGAAGTAGTTATGTTGCCTATTCCCTCCATAATTCATGTTTGGGTAATCTTTCTAACTTAGGTTATAAGTTTGAGAATATGGATTGTACTATTGGGAATAGTTACCCCTGTAGCATTAACATATTATATGTTTCCCTCTTACAGAGTTGGCCACCCATTTATCAAATGATTTGCATTGGTAAATATCTCGTAAGCTTTCACCTATGCATGTTCTACAATAATCTATTTAACAAAGGATGTTAATTTATCTAAACAATGTTTTATGGATGAATTAATTTATCTAAACAATGTTCTATGGATGAATTATTTACCTCATTTGCTCTATAAACATCATTGTGGATGCCAAATTGTTGAGTGCTTGCTACCATATGGTCGATTAAGGTCTTTCCTTCATCAAGAGTCATTTCAACCAATTCTCTACCACTTACTGCATCTACCAAACTCCTATCCATCAATAACCCTTTATATAAATATTGAATAAAGAATTGCTCCATAATATTATGATGGGCGTATGATAAATGATTAATTGACTATATTTATATACCAATATTTAGTGTATTTTGCTTGGTATTTAATGATTTTATAGTATTTTGAGTACTTATTTCACTTCATGTGTGTTTGTAGGTGATAATTACCTTCATATACTAAGAGGAGATGTACTTGAGTAAGATTATGACATGGAATAAAAAAATTGGAGCAATTGTGGACTTAAACAGCTGTGTATAGTGACCATATAAGTCATTGTAAACATATGGAGCTTTAACAACACAATTCCTGCCTATGTAGAGTTACACGCCTATGTATGTTAACATATATGGACATGTATATTGCCCATGTAAGTCTCTATAATTGTACAAAGTCATGAATTGATATTTTCTAAGGATACACAGTCACCTACATAGCCGTGTAAGTGACCAGGTATATCCCAAAAGCCCTACTTTTATTATAAAAGGGTATTATTAAAGACATATTAGAGGGAGGTAGATTAGAATCATTTTTAGTTGGAAGAAACACAGAGAAGAGGTAGTTATGAATTGAGGACAAGGAAAACATGAAGATTACATCACAAGATTTGATAAAGAGCATCATGTAATCTAAATTGCAAGAAGATTTATTAGAGGCAAAAGGAAGATTTAGAATAAGTATTCTTTTGTTTCTATTTTTCTTTTGAATATTTATTATTGGATTTGTTTTTTATGTGTAAGAACAAATTGTTTACTACCTAGGTGTGATGAACCTAATTAGTGATGATAATATGATAGTATCATTTAATTTAAAGAAGTTTTATTGATTGATCTATTGTGATTCAATTATATGTTATATTCTTGAACTAATATATCCAAAATATTAGTCCAATATGTGATTTCATATGATTGAGATTTAGAAATCCTTTTCTATGAATAGGTCTACCATAATTGGAAGGATTTGCGTCCAAACCTAAAGGTAGGTTGATATACATCCTTTAGCTTAGAGTTAAACCTAATAGTGAAATTCACAAATCAATAATGCAATTTTAGGGGTTTTAACTAGAAAGAGATTCTAGTTAATCAACTGAGGATTAGTTGTTAATAGTCTTTAGAAAGATATTAAAATAAGATAGGAATTTTCATAGTCCGATAATCAATAATTTAATTGCATGATAAAGAGCTGGTGTTTAAGACATCTTTGGAGGATTTATTACCTAGGTACAACTTATTTGATATTGACTATTCATAGTATTTTCTTTATTTGAGTTCATTATTATGTCAAATTTAGTTTAGTTTTTTTCTTTAATTTTCAAGTAATTGATAACCTGAATCCACGGTTAGATAATAGAAAACAAGGTTAATATTAGCACTTATGTTCCTCATGGGATTGACCCGTACTTGCTAGTGCTAGCTACTGCTACACCGTGCATTTATGGTTAAAACCTATAAATCTTTATAAGTAAAATAATCTAATTAAGTTTTTGCTACCGTTTCTAAGGACTATAATATTAGGAAAACTAGATTTTATTAATATAACCATTATTATTTTATTTTATTTTATTTTTATTCTAATTTATCTGTTTATTTTATCAACTCTTTGGCTTTCTTGTCTTTCACTGAACTTAAGTTCACCCAAGGTAATCTATCAAGCTTAGCAGACAAAGATCAAGAGATTGAGAGCAACTCGTAGAAATCTCTATAGAACACAGCTTAGAGAGTTCAAGTATGATCAATAAATAGAGGACTTAGAAGGTTAAGTTGACACTGAAGAATCAGGAAATATGGTAAACCAACTAAGAATGATGTTTGATTACACTAGAATGGACTTGATATGAGCAAAATCTAGCATTGTCAGACTGACTGTTAATGCCAACAATTTTGAAATTAAGCCAAGTATCATTCCGACGATGTAACAATCTGTTCAATTTGATGGGATAAACGATGAAGATCTTAATGCATATATCTCGAATTTTCTAGAGATTTGTGATACTTTCATGATTAATGATGCTAATGACAACACAATTAGATTGTGACTATTCTCATTTTCATTGAGAGTTAAGGCGAAGCAATGATTGAACTCTCTACTTAGATCATCACTTACTATGTGGGACCAATTAACAAAGAGGATTCTTTTAAAGTACTTTCCATTAGTAAAGACTACCAACCTGAGGTTACCAACCTGAGGAATATCTCCTCCTATTCCTAAGCTGATTCAGAGGCAATATATGACACATAGGAGAGCTTCAAGGAGATGTTGAGGAAATGCCCACTCTATGGTCTACCTTTATGGATGAAAATTCAGTCCTTCTATAATAGGCTAAATAAAAACTATAAGGCAGATAGTAGATGGAATGATTGGGGTACTTTGAACAATAAGACACTAAAAGCAACCCATGAACTCATTGAAAACATGGTGATGAACAATTATCCGTGTTAATTACTCTCAAGTAAGAGTTACCAAACCGATAGGGGTATATGAAGTAAATGTAGTGGCGCAATTGGTGAACTAGGTGGAAGCTCTGAGTGGAAAGATTGATAGATTGACTATGAATCCACATTGTCAAGTTATGATGTTTGAGGTAGGCAAGAACATTCAGGTTAAAATTGTCAAACATTGCAGTCTAAACATATCGATTATATGTGGAATGCTCCTAAAACACAAAACAATTCGTAAAATAATACTTATAATCCGAGATAGAGGAATCACCCCAAATTTTCTTGGGAAAGTCACGGGCAAGCAAGGAATAACCCTCTACTAGGATTTCCACGACAACCACCTGAGACTTAGAGGCCAAATTTAGACTAGATGATGTTCAAGCTTATTCAAGAGTCAAATGTAAGATATCAAAGAACATAGGCTTTTATACGTAACTTGGAGGTTCAGATTGGTCAAATTATAAAATTAGTATTTGAAAGACCATAGGGAGTTTGCCTAGTACCGTAGAAACAAATCCTAAAGAATTTGTAATGGCAATCGCCCTTAGGAGTGGAAAAGAGCTTTAAAAAGAATATGAATCCCAAAAGAAAAAGGAGAATACCAAGAGTCAAGTAAAAGTTGAAGGTGAAGGACACCTTAAAAATATAAAGAAATTTCAACCTTCCATCCCTTATCCTGCCAAAGTAAAGAAAGATCTAATAGATGAAGAATTTGGTAAGTTCCTTAAACTGTTTAAGCAACTCCAATTTAACTTACCTCTTATTGAAACTCTTGTGCAGGTCTCAAAGTAGTTGAAATTTTTAAAGGAGCTACTTAAAAATAAAAACTTGCAGGATTTGGTGACTATAATGCTGAGTGGAAGATGCTTAGCAATTTTAAAGAGCAAGCTACCATAAGAGCTCACAGAACTAGGGCGTTTTACCCTCTCTTGTCAAAATGGTAGTTTCAAAATAAATAAGGCTTTAACTAACCTATTGGTTGGTATTAATATGATTCCTTACTCGTTATTTAACAAACTGGGAATAGATAAACTGAAAACTACTAGGATAAGTTTATAGTTAGCAGATAGGTTAGTAAAACATCCTAAAGGCATTATAGATGATATTTTTATTAAGGTTGATAAGTTTATCTTCCCAGTAGACTTCATAATTCTTGACAAAGAGGAAGATGTAGAGGTACCTTTATTCCTTGGTCTACATTTTTTAGTAAGTACTAAGTCGATTATTGATGTTGGCAAAGGGAAGTTAATACTAAGGGTAGTGGATGAAGAGGTTGTATATAAAATGTCTAATGTTATGAATATATAAATGAATATAGTGAATTATGTAATGATTCACTTTCAGATATTTCATAAGACTCCTCTTTTAAAGGTCCATCGAATCTTTTACAAGTTTGAGGTAGTAAACAAAAGTAAAAATATGGCAATAGGAAATAGGAGGTAGCTTACTTAAAGGTTATGGAACCTATGGCAAGACTTTAAAAACTCAATCTTTATAAGCCACCTTATGCATGAAAGGTACGTCGAGCTAATAATGTTAAACAAGCACTACTTAGGAGGCAACCCAAGAATTAGGATAGATTTCATCTTTATCTCATTTTTCTTCCCATTTTTTGTGTTAGCATAGTAGTTTATTGATTTTTAATGGATGCTTTATTTTCTTTATTATTTTTTTATTTTTATCCTTTTTATTTATATTTTTCAAGGATGGATGTATCTAATATATAGGATGGATCTTCCTCTAATTCATAACTTTGCACATCTTTTTATTTAGGGCAGTACCAATTCAAACCTTTCTCTTTTTTTGTGTTTTATTGTTATTTTATTTTTTATGTGCTTCAATTGTGTACATTGGGGACAATCTACAATTTTAAGTGTGGGGAAAGGTTTTCTTAAATTTATTATAATATTTTTATTAAATCTTATTAACTGATATTTGAACTAAAATAGTATGTAAAAGGATGAAAATTACAATAAACTTGCTTTTATAAGTTGTACTTTTAGTAATCACTGAGATAATTAATTTGAATGAAAATTGCATATTTTTTACACACAAGACTATTTTTGTGAGCTTTGAGCCTAAAAGCAAATACATCATTACTTAAGCTCATTTATTCTTTCTTGTGTGTT
>JANQAP020000048.1:9740301-9766197 GCA_026874005.2 Erythroxylum coriaceum | reverse complement strand
GGATACACTACCTAGGAGAGGATATATTGCCCAGGATAGGATAGCATAGAAAGAAGTTAAAGTTGTAGCAAAAGAGTCGGTATATTTCTACCATCTTGTTCTTATGTTAAATATTTTCTTTATACTGTATCGTGTATGGTTTGGCATGTTGATTTGGTTATATTGCTTCCACTGAAATTTGATTTCTAAAAAAAAGTTTTGAAATCTACCAATTTAGCCAAAACTTGCGTGCTTAAGTTTTCGATCCAACAATTCAACTGCTTAACTTTATGCTCATTTTCATTTTTATTGTAATTACACTTTTAGGCCTTAGATAAATTAGGATTTGATTAATTCACTAATTCCTCATCGGATCGACACTTTTAATACTACGCTATGAGTGTGCTTGTAAATTACTGAGGACTTTATAAATTGCAAAAACTTGATTGACGAAAATCTAATTACGCATTCAATATAATGAAAGAAATAAAGGGAAAAAGAATAAAACTGATTGAACTCTTGATTTGGAATGATAGAATTTCTCTGAAGCTCTTTTTGATCCTTCCTCCTTGATCTGCTTTAATGTAGTGGCTGCTGCCTCTTTTTGATGTTTTCCATGTTCTTTTATAGTGATTGAGGGTTATGGGGTTGTGTCTAGGGTTTCCCCACTTGGTTGGGTTCCAAAAATAGCCCTGAAGCCTCAAAACTTAGAACAACTCGAGCCTAGAACATGTTTGTGCCTAGTGTGGTTGGTTTTTTTTTGTCACGATTGTGCGTGTTAGAATCATGATAGAAAGCCATGCAACATTGCTGGTCTTCACCATACACTTTCATGCATCCACAATCTTCTTCATTCTTAAATTTCCTATTTCTAAACACTCACATACATATCAAAAACCTTTTGAAACATAAAATTAAGATTAAATTTATGCTCTAAACCAAACAAACTCTTACAAAACATACAAACACTAACAATAACACAATTCTAAGCTTACAAATATGATAATCATCTAACAAACACTTAAACACGTAGGAAAAGATATGATAATCTACACCTATTAGCTGGCTGCTAAAGGGAGATTGAAAACCAAGGATAGAATTAAGGGCATTAGTGATCAGATCTATATCTTATATAGTATGGTGTCTAAAACTATAAGTCATCTTTTCTTCCAATGAACTTGACAGCTACAATATGGGCAAGAATGCAGCAAAACATGAACTTGTTTTGTCTATAAACTGATTGGGGAAGTATTCTAGTGTGGGATAAAAACCAATACAAAAGGATAGGGAATGATAAGAAATGTTTAAGCTTTTGCTTGAACTGCTCAGTTTATTTTATATGGAATGAAAGAAAGCAAAGAATATTTAAGAATATTCAAACTGAGAAGCCTACAATCACATATAGAACCTATTGTTGGATTAAAGAAGTATTGGTTGCACACCGAGTCATTAAAGACTTGAGCTATTCTCTCAGAAGAAGATAGAACCTAGAGTAAACTAGCTGTTTACATTTCTAGTAGTTTTATAGATGATAGATTGTAATGACTTTTCTCTTATATTTGCTAATTCAGCCTTGTAAAAATACTTTTTGCAAGCTTTTAAGGCTTATCAATGAATTCTTTTATCCTTCAAAAAAATCTAAATGTCACATATTTAAGTCATAATAGATATCACAATTTGATTAATTAACTTGCAAAAATTATTAGTCAAGATATACTAAAATTTATACTTGTTAATTAGATTGAAATTTTCATTTAACTTCAAACCCCCTTTATACCTAAGCATATTTATCCCTAGCAATAATATCATACCAAGTCACTCTATACCTAAACATGTTTAAGATGTAATGACTTCTATAATTGAGATGATTGCATAGAGTGAAAAAGGAAAATAAAGCAGTTTTTGTTTTCTACTGTTGTCTATGTAAAGAGGAGATTTGTAGTAACGGAAGAGAATGATTTAGGTCCCAAAATAAAGTAAACTTTTTGGTGGGGGCATCATGTCAGATATCAATATGGTATCTATAATTCTTCTTATTTCAGAAAAGTCACATTATCATCTTTTAACAAAATTCTGACGAGAATTTCAAATTATGTTATTCTAAAATTTAATGGAATGGATTGATAAACATTAAGACTTTTTATAAATATTATAAAATATTAATTTCTAAATTAAAATTTAATGTAAATATTAAAAATAAGATATAAAATTTACTTAAATTTTAGCTTTATTAAGATATGCAACATATTTTTTCTATATTAAGTTTTTTAACTTGATTAATTATTATATTTGCATTATTTTTATTGGTTACGATACATGATAACTTCTTTATTTTCCTCGATGAACTTTTGGGAGGATTTTTTAAATTAATCTAATATAATAACAACATGTTATAATGTGATTTGGGTTTTAATTCGTATAGAAAAGGTGATGAGGTATATGTTGATTTAGGCCTTTGACTTGATACGTCCAAAGTTATCTTATATAGAGATTGCTATGTTTTAATACTACTTATGACCTATTCTAGTTAAGGATAGCTCAGCTGGTAGTTATTGGAAGGAGCATGAACTATATAGAGGTTTTGAGTGATCAATAGAGGATTCTTCACCATAAAGTAATTAGGGAGAATGTTTCATTGTTCTCGATTAGTATTGATTTCATAAATTCTTAGTCAAGGTGGAATGGTGCTTTGTAAAATAATTTACAAATGTCATTAATTGAGTCAATAGTTAATGGTGGAGAACTAACATGATTGGACTATGCCTAATTAAAATATTGTATGATGAAAAGATTGAATTGTATAGAAAAATCATGCACGAAAATGTTAGTCAAAACTACTTTGACATTCTTAAATATTTAGGTGAGCAAGATGTGTAGCTAGATGCTAATCTTGATCTATAAGTACAAATTGTTTAATTAGATAATTAAAGATAAATTAAAGGAGTTTAATATATCTAATCCTAAATATGATCTAGGGTTATAATTTATATCCATTGCTACTATATTTAGGAACCTTATAGGTTACACATGAAGAATAGGCTGAAAAAAGAAAAGATATTTTAATCAAGTTGGACTTAATTATAAAGTTTGAGAAACTTTATGATTAAATATGAGATATTTAATAAATAAGGATCAATATGAGATATTGAATCTTATTAGAATATAATTGATATTTAATTAGAATTATTTATAATTCTAGTTAAAGTTTAATTGAAATTAAAATTTAATTTCAATTAAATTACTATGATATCCAAAACCAATTATAAATAAGTTCATGTTTAAAAGGGTCTAGCACTTCTTGCCTAACTTTCTTTGCAACAGTTGTAAAGTTATCTCAACTTGTTATATAGATATCATTTGAGGTTGGTCACTTATGCGACTATGGTGATTGAGATAAGCCAGTTTCAGAAACTAATCGAGGGATACAATAAGAAAAGTATCAAGCTTCGAAATAACGTATGAATTAAAATTTATGCTTCATTATGATTTAACTGCTAATCATTTTATAGAATTTAGTGATTTTGGTTTTAAGGAAATCAAATACGACAAAGTTTCGTAATTATTCTACTATACATAAGATCATATCCCAACCTAATTTTCTAAAAGTAGTATTAGAGTTGACTTTAATTCTATAATTTGATAAAAACTTAAGGCTTAAAATTTATTGACACAAAAGTTGCATAGATCTGAAATAAAAATTATGCATGTTCCTAATATGAATTAGGATATCATTAATTAAGTTTAATTCTTGGTAATTGAAATAAACTTATACGAAAACCTCCTTTTGTTCAGGTTTTTTGGAAATTCAACATGGCCTTTATTATTGTTTTGTTTTTGAAAACCCAAAACCCCTAAATTTTGATTATTTTTTTATAAAAAATCAAGAAGCTTGTACTTGTTTTTGAATGTGGATTATGAAAAATAAATTGAGCATGTTCCCTTAAATTGGTTTTCAAAATCTGTCACAATAAGTTTCTACAAACTTGGTTTTGCTTGAACATTTGTCCCACTGATTACATGTATCATATTCAAAGTAAGCATCTTGTATTGTTGTTGTTGTCTCCCTTCCTCTGTTGCTAGTACCGATGAAGTAAGTTGCCACTAGCAAGGGTGGATTTGCCCCTTGGAGGAAGAGGCAAATCCAAAGGCTTAAATAAGAAGGTGCTTTCAGCTTAGAGAAGCTCCCACAGGCGGCACTGATGTCTTCTTCGTCACCAGTGGTGACTTTCGCCACTGACGATGGCTTCAAACGTAAAGAAGAAACACGCCCAAAGAAGAAGCATAATGGTAGGAAGAGCAAAGGAGGCAATGGGAGCAGCAACCAGGTGATGGCGGATGGAATCAACAATAGGTGGTGTAGAAGAAAACAAAAAAGCCTAGCCAGAGCAAGATGGGGCACGTGTCAAGTCTATGTGGGCAGATGCTATTAGCACGTGCACTATACGCGCCTCACAGAAAGATTCTGGTACGTGGACTGCTCCTATTCCATTTTGTTTTAGTTTTATTTGTGTTTTTAAGCCTTGTTTTAATTAAATTGTTTTAATTAAAATTAAATTGGATTACATTCCTAATAAATTTAGAAAATAGTTTTCTAATTGTTTTAAATTTTTTCAAAAAAGGATTATTTATTAGGAATATTTAAGAATTTACTTTAATTCTTCAATAGGTGGCATTATTAAATTAAATGATTTATCAAATCAATAATTAAAATTAAGCAAAGGATTAAAAAATGTTGTCTTTGATAATTAGATTATGTTAGATAAATCATTATAATGAGATTATACTAATTAAGATGGGATCTTAATTTTCAAATTAAAGAAATTATTTTTCTTAATTTGATTAAGATTAATAACTATCTTTGTTGTTAATTTAAATTTTGGAAATTTTGTTTCTAAAATAAAATTAATCATTTTCAATTAGAATAAAATTAATTAATTAGACTTCCTAAAATTAAGAAAAATGTATTCTTCAGTAATTAAGAAAGATGTTTCTTAAATATTTCTATTTATTTCAATTTGGTTTATTCATAAATAAATAAAAAGTTCTAAATAAATAGAATAATGATTTTCTAAACAAATAAAATTAAGAAAAGTGTTTTCTTAAGTAATTAAAAAAGATGCTTCTCAATTAAATTGATTTATTTCAATTTGATTGAGATAAATTAAATTTATAATTTTATTTTAGAATAATTATTCTATTTATTTAGAAATTGTTTCTTTATTTATGAATAAGTTTCTTGATTTATTAGAAAATGTATACTTCTTGAATAAAATTTGAAAAGTGTTTTCATTTATTAATTAAAAAATGAGTTTTCTTTAATAAATTTGAAAATTAGTTTTTAATTTTTAATGAAATATTTTATAATAAACCAAGAAATCAATCTCTAAATAAATAATATACATGATTTTCTTAATTAAATAAAAGGTTTTATATTTAATTTTCGAAATTAGTTTTGTTTTTAATATTAGAAAATACTTTTCTAATTAAGGAAAAGTTAATTATAATAACATTAAAAGTAGCTTTCTAATTGGATTAAAATGTGTTACTTATATAATTTTGAAAAGGAAAACTTTCTAAATTATGATAAGTAAGAAACATAATTTAATGATAATTATTTTCAATTAAATTTGTTAAAGAAGTCAAGATAATTGGAATAGTTTCTAATTGAATTTGAAAATTGTTTATAAATCAAATTAAATTTCTATTTGGACTACGAATTTGATATATTTAGTAATCAATGGATTTATTCTAATTTAATTACTCAAAGAGTTGAAAATATTATTTTAGATTATGAAGATCAATAATTAGAATAAAACGCAGCTCGATATTTTATACATATAATTTAATTATGGGTGCATAAATTGCATACTTTATTTATATGTTTATATATATATAATGCATGGTAAATTGTATGTTTTATATGTGTGATATTTTACATACAATTTTCTGTTTAATGTGATGAATGAAACTAAATTCTTAGTTAAAATATTAAGTACACATTAAGAATGTGATTGTTGCCTTCCACTGTTATAAGAATAAACTAGAGTTATGTTTATTGTTACGCTTGTTATGCAAACTTAAGGCTACTTTAACCCAAATATATTTAGTTTTATGATAGTGGATCTTACTTAACTAAATTTGTGTGATTTGGATGAATAAACCATGATTACTTGAATTTAGAGGCAGGAATAACGTATAAGATACATTTTGACAAGAGTTGTTAACTAGTAGATCTAGGAGTCATATGAGATATGATTGATAAAAATGTTATCTACCTAATTTAAGTTTAGTTGTTTTGTTAAGCAAACTTAAGATCAACTAAATTTGAATGGGATCTTAGTCCAATAGAAAGATTAGAGTAATTTTTTTGAATAGTATTGAGGACTATTATTTTGAATAAAATAATGGGTGCAACCAAATACATGATTAAAGTCCTAATCTCATTTAGTAGTCATGGCATGTAACCAATACTTGTATTTCTTACATTTATATTTTATTATGAATGAAATTTACCTTGTTTATTATAGTTCATACTAAGAGTTAATGAACCAAATTTCTTGGACATAAATTATGTTTAAGAAGAGTTCTTAAATTTTGATAAAAGTTGTATGTCCATTATGTAATTTTGCTATTACTTTTTTTTACGATTTGGAGTTTTAAGTTTTATAGAAGTGTCAAAATCATATAGATGAAAAAATTTGTTAACATTTGGAGTTGAATAATGTCTCATAAACTTTGATGATAACATGTAAGATGTATTTCAACGTCATGATAACAACATATAAGAGGTTGCATGAAGTACAATTGAAATGTATAATATCCCAATGAAATTGTTTCAATCAATTTAGCCTACTAAAATCATAAACATGCACATCAATTAAAGGCTTTGCTATATAATGATAATAGTTATCATAGAAGAAATTATTGCATGACTATTCTTACCTATATGAAATAGAATAGAGATTATATATATTTCTAGTTCATACTTATGGGTATTTGATACTGAATTTAGAGTCAACATTATTATAATCTTCATTGCATGATAAGGAATAGATTGCTATGTAAAAGTAGTTGATCCAAGTTTATGCTAATAGTTTGTATATGTTAGATCAAAAAAGGAGACTTATGCTTGACATAAATGGCAAGAATAAAAAGTTGAATAACAAGAACCTATACTTTTGTGCCATATTGATTAAATCAATACGAATTATAAAGTTAAATACTATGATATGCGTATCCTTTTAATTATGACTCATATAAAACTTATGAAGCTTGTTAAGTTAAAAAATCTAAATCAACCTTGGTGAAAGGATAATGATGGTATTAAATTGTTAAATTTATACAAATGATGTATTGGATAGAATAACAAATCATAAAAGGATGATTCTTGTATATCATTATATTGCTAATGACTTTATATGATATGGTCATATGTATTAAACGAAATATTGATTTAAATATTTTTAAAATTTAAATAGTTTAAATCTAAGTAGAATAAGTATTGAGAATGCTGAATTACTTCAAAGAGATCTATATGGTAAGTTTTAAATTTTTCAGTTATCTATAAGGAATGAAATTCTCTAATGAATATCTTTATAACTAAATTCCTAATAGTATGATTTTATTTAAAAAGGAATATATAGTATGAGATATTGTATAATGCAATATTTATTTCTTTATAATAATGCCTAACATAATAACTTACCTTCAATAGTTCCAATTAGATCAATTAACAAGATTTTATATTAGATACGAAATGCTAAGACTTTGAAAGAGTCAAAGTTAATGATTTAAGGATGTGATGCTTAGTTGAAGCATGTATTATACACTAAGGTTAGAACTAAATTGGATTAAAAGGTCATAAGATATCCAAAAAGTTGGATATAATCTTATAGGCCCATTGAACAAATTGTTTGTTTTAATGTATGTTTATAGGAGAATGGTTCTCACGATAAGTAGTGAGAGTGAGATGAAATTTGAAAAGTTCAAATCTCACAAAAATACATCAAGTTAAACTAGTACCTTTATTGATACATTTGATGTATAATTGAAAGGCTACAAGATATTGAAATATTTACTTTCATAGTGAAATTCATCGAATTTATTTTAGAGATGATTGTAAATTTTCATGTCTACAAGAAGGTTCTCTTCAGTGTGAGTATATAGAGATATATTGCTCATAGAGAACAACAATTCTAATTTTCAATTTTTAAAAATATAATTGTCTAATAACTATCTTGTTAGATGTGAAAAGGTAACAACTTAATTTTGGGTTTTTGATCTATAGAGATAGATTGGAAGTTGTTTACCTATTCTAAGTTCACGTACATATATTATGTACAAAAGATGTTTAATATTTGATATATCTAATACTTGAGAAGTATTAAAGATATTAATTATTATATATATAAGTTGATATTTGAGTTTAAGGTTATCTGGATGTTAACCTTAGAAGTAAATCCTAATTAAGATCTATCTTACTTAAAACAATATCATTTTAAGATTGGAAAGGTTCCAATGTAGCAATGGTTACTAATTAGCCATAATAAAATTTTCATTTAGTAGAAATGATTAATCGAATTAATAAGCTCTTTAATGAACTTGATATAATTCTTTGCATTGTTCAAGACAGTAATGTACTGTAAGACATTATAACATTTGGGCATGCAAAAGGAGCTAAGGTCTTATGAAAGATCCAATTATATATTTAGGTAGTTTATCTTAACTATGATGATAATTGAAATGAAAATTGTACTCCTTGTGCAAGTACTCACTGTAGAGAATTTTGCAGAATTATCTCAATAAAACACTATCCCAACAATAGCATGAGTTTTATATGGAGATATGGTATAAGATACTTAAACAATTGGCTTAGAGTAAGTGGGTGATTGTTGCCCCATAGCCAATTGTTTGGTTATAGTTTAGTGACAAAATAATTTAAAGAAATGCTTTATATTGTATATATTTAGATTTATATGATAAAGTCCATGGGATAAATATACATTGTAAATAAAATTATGATGAGTTTGTAATTATGAGATACATATTACATTTATGTATTATCCCTAAATTGTTCATATTCATTGTCATATTGAGACTAGACGTTACAAGAATATAAAGCACTAGTATAACTTACGTTTTTCTTTACGAAGGAAGTAGTCAATCTTATAGGCTAAAGTATAGAGATACTTAAAGAAATGTATGAGTGCTTGTTAGAAAACAAATTCACTTGACTAAGTCTATATGAGAAATCCATTTGGAACATTACTTAGAAATTCTCACTGTGATGATTGTATAAGTGATCTTTTGACTTGAGATCTCCAAAATTATCTTATATAGAGATTACTATATTTTAATACTACTTATAACATGTTCTAATCAAGGATAAGTTAGTCGGTGGTAATTGGATGTAGCATTGACTATATAAAGGTAGTTGAGTGATCAATATATGATTCATCACCCTAAGTAAATAAGAAGAATACTTTATTATTCTCGATTAGTATTGATACCAAAAATCCTTAGCCAAGGTACAATGCTTTATAAAATAGTTTATAATTGTTATTGATTGAATTAACAGCTAATGGTGAAGAATTAATATGATTAAAGAATCAAAATAGAGTAGACATTAATTTCACACTCTCTGTCTAATCGAAACATTGTATATGAAAGGATTGAACTATACAAAAAAATCATGCACAAAAAAGTTAGTCAAAACTACTTTGACATTCCTAAATATTTGAGTGGCCATAGAATGTTGCTAAATAGTAATCTTGATCTATGGATATAAATTATTTAATTAAAGAAATAAAGATAAATTGAAGAAGTTTAATTTATCTAATCCTAAATATGATTTATAGTTATTTGCCAATATATTTAGGAAGTCATTTGGAAATAACCTCTTTACTAGCTAGGGGTAAGACTACGTACTATTAAACTTCTCTAAATTCCGCATGTCAGTGAGATTTCTACTGGGTTATTGTTGTTGCTGTTGCCAATATTTGGAAACTTAATGGATTACACAGAAAAAACGGGTTGAAGAAAGAAAATATATTTTAATTAAGTTAAACTTGATTGTAAAGTTTGAGAATCTTCATAATTAAATATGAGATATTCAATAAATAAGGACCAATATGAGATATTAGATCTTATTATGTCATAATTGAAATTTAATTATAATTATTTATAATTCTAATTTAAGTTTAATTGAAATTAAAATTTAATTTAAATTAAAATTTAATTTAATTTAAATGACCAAATTGTTCAAATCTTATTATAAATAGATTTAAGCTTTAAGAGAGCTAGCACTCTTTGCCTAACCCTCTCTGTAACAGTTGCATAGTTCTTTCAATTTATTCTATAGATACCGTTAAAGGTCAGATATTTGTAAAGTTACGGTAGTTGAGTCATTTTTTAAAACTGATCGAGAGATACGACAAAAAAATGATAAAGCTTCGGAATAGATCAACTCAGCTAGCTACCTAACATCTTCGTTTCTATTGTTTTTTCCTTTTTAACTTTTTGTCATAAACACATAATTTCATATTTTGATGCAATAGTGTTTTCCAGATCTCGTTAACTGGTAATAAAAAGCATATTTGCATGTGACTATCTAACCTTTGAAATTACGATCGCATTCACGGTCTGAACAGCGTGAGACTTCTCTATGTGCACCATAGCAGTAATAATCCTACGTTAATTTTGAAAAATAAAATGTTACAAGTACGTCGGGACATATATACAATTTCCGGATTTATAATATTGATAAACCATATAACACTTATGGTAAAAGATTTAAAAAAATCTTTATTTGCTTGCTTCTTGAAAAGTTTTCATAATTTAATATTGAAATTATCATATTTTAATAAACAAATACACTTTTATGGTTTAATATCGAAAAAATATATATTTTATAAAATAGATATTTTGAAGAAACTGTATGTTACATGTTCCGGAAAAAATTGATAGAAAAATTAAGAAAAAAAAGTGTGTACATTTGAGGAAGAAAATGTTTCTTTGTCCCTAATATTCAACTTATGTTCTTAGTGTGACTTTGCTCATATAATATACCTACAAGGGCAACAACAACAGAATACTTTCTTACGTGAAGTGATGTATATATATAAACACACATATATAATTTCTTGAATACACGTAAGCAGAAAAGAAAAAGTACTACTAATGAGAAGTGTGATCATTTTCTTAAAATAGATTTACATGACAGCAATAGACCAGCTACATACTCCACCAGGGGTATACCTCTTTAAGATACGGAAGAGCTTATACCCATTAAACGACAAGCTTAGCCTCTGAAATAATGACTGGTATATGTAAAAACCTGGTGCATGGCACACCGAAACGCCACACATTCAAACACATAGAAAGATAAGAACATGGCTAAATTTCAATGGCACCGAAAACCAGGCAAACCAAATTGATGTTAAGTTTCTTGTGGTTGATAGTAAACTTGGTAATATAATACAATACAACAAGCTGAATCATCCTAATGGTTGGTTCTCCTAGATTCTCCTTTGCCATCTGTTATTACATCATCAAGAACCGTAACGAGATGCTACTTTTAATGGATGCATGCTTACCCTACTCTACGGAATGGCAAAATTAACAAGCGAGAGATAGGCAGCACCTGCGACGCAACGTGTTACTACAATGTTGAGTTGAGACTTGGAGAGGGGAACAGCAAACAATACTCTGTATCCGCTTCCTGGAAATCATAACATGTGTGCATGCATTTTTAAATGCTAAATATAAGTGTGTCGATCAACGTTTTGGCCACGTCTTGATCGACTTGCAAAAAATATTGAGTTGGGACAAATCTTCAGTGCCAACATTAATACTTCTGACGTTTGCACCTATCATACCTCAGTCAACAGAGAATGCGAAATATAATTGTGACCCCATGCTCAATCTACAGTTCCAGTTACCAAAAGTTTTGCTTATATCAATCCTACGTATTGGGACAGGAGCTCATAGGACCACCAACAGGGAAAATAAGCATGCTAATATCGCTGAACTTAAAAACATAAACATTATTCTTATACATTCATTAAAGAAAATGTCTACCTCGTTAACGCATGCAATATAATTACATTATATGAACGTAAAAAAAGGATAATTGCTTGAGTCAAACTGGAATATAATTATTTTGGTATTGCAGAGAAATAGAGACATAGAAATTGAGCAACATAAAAAATATAAATATAAAAATACTACTCTAGCAAATAAAAAATAAAAAGAATAAGAAACTCAAGATAAAAAAACATATATTATATATTCATATTAATTTGAATAAAGTAAAGACTAAGACATATATTTGTTTTTATAATATATAAATTTCGTAAATTCGGAAGTAAGAGAAAATAACTAGAAAATAGGTACGAGGGATGCAAAATTGTGACATAATTACAAGAGAGAAGACATCTTGAAATATAAAAATAAGTTTGTAACACGGAACAGTCCCAAGATACAGTACTAATAACAACAGTCATCAGGATTTGTAAATTATTACTAATATTATGACGTTAGAAAATTGTTTCACATTATTTAAACATGCATATTGCGATACTATGATTTTGAAGAGTAATTTATATGTTAATATAGATAGAGCAGTCGAGACTCCTAGTAACTTGGAGCAGTTGTCCAGCTTGCATGTCCAGGTACAAAGCTGGTTCTTTTTGTGGTATTGTCGAAATATACTCAACCGAGGAATTAGGAGACTGAGAGACAGGCAATTCCAGCTGGTGAATACAATGCAATTTAAACACTTTGACTAAGACTAAAGATGAAAAAAGTCTGTATATAATTCATCCAAGCGAATCAAGAACTTGTGTACGAGGATTCGCTACGTAGAGTGGCACGTCCTCTATATGTTGCTATGTTTGACTGGCTCATAAGAGTCTGAGAAGGTTTTAAGGCTTATCATCATAACTATTCTCTGCTCAAGTGAGTTTCCTTTATCGGGATTTGGTTTTTGGTCTTTTTGACGTAATGGAGGTCTGTTACGGAATCGCTACACCTTTCGTGTAGTAATTGAACTTGTGAATTTTCTATTGATCAAAGCAAGTTGTTTTGATGAATAATTACATAATGTTTTGTTATAATTCCAACAATCATCATAGACTGCTAATTAGTAGCCTCCCATAATAATCTTTATTAATTGAACTTACAATTTATAGAGGATCAAAGATGCAGTAAATCCTTGAGTAAGAATTCTCAGCTCCCATTTATAGGAAAGTAAATTTGTATAAAGAAATTTAATTAACAGTCAAGGCGTAGAAGAAAGTACAGGTCCTACAGGTCCTGCTAACTCGACTCAATCAAATGGCACTTTTGGATTTAAAAGTTAAACTCTGAAAAGCATATTAAATCTTTTGTTTCAGTTATTCTGTTTCAAGCGTATTTTATTAAATCTTATTCATATATTTATATAAAGTTTATATAAATATGTGGATAAAATTTAATATAACATAATAAGAATACTATATTTAGAATAGAAAATTTAAACCTTAGAAAAGACTATTTTCTCGTTACATCAATCAATTGATACCTGAGCCACCCTAGGGAATGATATCAATGCTAGCAAAGTTATTCAGGCCTTGACAGCTTGTCCCCACTAAGTTTTGGTCCCCTTGTAGGAAGGTGTTCATCATGTCTTCTTCTAGGAGACCCTGACTAGCTAGATATTTCTTCACCTAGTTAATTGCCTATCACCGTATTATCTTTTTTTTTTTTTTTTTGAAAGTTCCACCGTATTATCTTGTTCACTTAGGGTTGAGAGGCATAAATAAGGTTAACTGTTCAATAAACAAAACTAGAGAAGGGATGAGAATTGTACATTAACAGGTCCAAACCATCAAGATATAGTTAATATTAGCAGTAAAGCTGTCTTTTTAAAATTATTATATTCATTAGATTTTCATTGAAAATAAATATATTATCTTATTTATCAATATGGAAATATTTCTTACATGTAAAAGATGCGAGATTCTCTTATTATTTAATTAATTTTTAAAAAACATTTCAATCTTTAAATTTATCAAAAAAAATCTTATGACAATTTTTTTAGAGAACTTATTTTCTTGTATTTTTATTAAAAAAGGTAAAAAACACATAATATGCACAACACATATAGATCAATTAAATACTAATGACATAGCAACTTAACACAACTCTTTAAATCTAATTTGAGCTAATTAAATCTGACATATATTAATAATTTATTGTATTTATCTTAAATTATTGATTTGGGTCATTTTTTAAAAAATTACTTAAACCATAAAGGAGCCTCATGTATTTTACCCTAATGCGTCGTCTGGTAACCAGTAATTGAGGATTCAGTACAAAAAATGGGAACGAGAATGGAAAGAAGGAATATAATGCTTTATTATGCATGCTTGGTATGCAATTACTATGACTGAGAGTAAATAGATTAATAGTTATGCTAGTGTTTGGTATCAAAAGTTAAGAATGAGAATAAGAAAATTTTTAATTATATGATTTATTTTGTAAACAATTAATCAAAATATTTTGTATTTTATAAATAAATAACTAAATTGTTTTTCAATAAATCAATAAATTATAAAATTATAAACAAATTTGAATGATTTTTCTTATAAGAATAAAATTAATGAAATATAAGAACTTGTTTTATTTGCAGTAACATCAACGAAATTAAATTAATTGAATATAAAGATCATTAATCCACAAAGTGATAAACAATTTTGATAGTAATATCCTAATAAGAATAAATCAAAACAATGTATTGTCTAAGTAAATAAAGTCACCTTAAATTTTCAATTAGATTATATAATATAATGGTATCATTGAAATGAATATATTGTCTCGGACAACCAACACTTTATAATCATTAGACATACTAAAAATGATCTCAATTAACATTTTTATTATCTTCATTGATTAGTCTCATTGGTTTAATCAATTCCATTGACAAAGGTCCTCCAACCTCTTTCAACACACCACATATTCAAGTTCTTTCTCATTAATATCCACAAAAATAGTAAATGCTTTTTTCATATATTGTAAAGATGAAGTAGATTCATGTTCATCTTCAACCAAGTTTTTTGTATTATTTGATATCCCCAAAAGTTCAACATCAAGTGAATTCATACACTTCTTGTGTTTTCTTTTTTAAAGTTCATATTATGATGTTGAGATGCTTTGAGTCACATAGTCTTCATCATTTCTAATATTTGATAGCACATTATTCACATTATTACCCGTTTCAATATGATTTTCATTTTCATCTATACCTCATTGGAGCTTGAGTTCTATTTCCTATTGCTTTATCTTTTGTGTAAATTTTAGCTAGTCAATTAAAATGGACAAACGATTTCATATATAAAGCAAATGTTACTTTATGACTCCACATAATAATATCAATTTTATCATAAATAATTACGTGCACAAATAATAAATTCCAATATAAGAATAAATAGTAAAAAGATAAAAATTTTATTTATAAATTTGCCTAACCCCATATAAATGTCATGAACAATACATAGCCTAAATACATCTAAATCTTGGCCCATGCAATTAACATTTTGTATTAGACATAAGTTAAAGCCATGTTTTAAATTAGTTATCCCCTAATGCGCATAAACACATTCTTTTAATGAAATTTAATTTTTTAAAACCGCATGTAAATGTCTTAATCATCTATCATCATTTTTTGCTCATCATCCTATTCAAATCCGATACCTTTCTTGTTTGAGTATCCAATATGTATCTAAGTTGTAAGGCCTCAATATATACCTCAAAGCATTTTAGTATGTCTAGGGTGTATTAAAAAGTGAACATAAATAATTAAGTGTATCTAAGCATAGTAAGGGACATAATGGTAATTAATTTAAAAGATAGCGGTTAATTGGTAATTTCTTCATTTAGGCATAGAGATGAATAATTATATGTGAGTTATGGACTAGAATGAAATCAATTGATGACTTTATATGTTAATGTGGGAATTAAAGGAAGAAGCAGGATCGAATGTGCAATTTTGCCAAAAATCAACATATAGACCAATGAGATTGAAACATGTGTGTAAGACTAAAAACTTGTTAAAATGAGGAGTAGAAGAGTGGGAGAGGGATGTGTACGGAGTGTTTTAAATCTAGAGTTTTCTCTTCTCATCTCCTCTCCATTCCATCTCCTTAATTACATTACTTTGCATAAGGAAGCTAATCCTAGGTGAAAATCAAGGTAAAAATTTATGGTTTTTCTTCTCCTCTTTATCTTTCTTGCTTTGCTCATGAAGGCCTGGAATTATAAGGTTGGATATGTTATTGAGATATGTATTTGTGGTGTTCTATTTGGTGAATCAAGCAAAGTCAAAGGGGAAGAGAAGGAAGAGTACTGAAAGAAAAGCTAATTGGCAAATTTCAAGGTTTAGGACTCCACTTAGTTAATTTCCATATTTGAGTATATTTGAACGTGTAAAAAGATTGATTTGGGCATGAAATGGTTGCTGTAATGGTGATTTGGTGTTACTTTGCATGAATTGGTTGAATATGAGAAGGGAGATTCATGTTTATTGAAATTCTATCTTATGTTCTCGGTTCACTTGAGCCAATCCTATTGTTTTAACCATAACTCAGCCCAAAGACCTCCAAATTGGGTGATTCCGATTAGAAATGGAACTTAAGACATACCAATAAAAATCTCTAGAAGAGACATGGACCTAATTCTGGCTGCATGATACTGGAAATTGAGAACAAAAATGATGACCTAATGTTGCCCCTGTATTGGAGCAACTTGTGATGTTTGGTTCTTATCTCATAACTTAGAAGTCCAAATGATCTGATCCTTAATGATATGAAAACTACATACATAGGAGAATAAATGTTTAAAAGACCTAAAACACTAATTTGAATGTTTTTTATATGCTTAACCTAACTTGCACTATTTTGAGTTTTTCATTTCCATTTTCTTTTACTGAATCATATTGGAACCTTTTCTAATGTTTATGAAAATTTGCAAACACATAGAAATAAATGAAATATGACTTACCATTTTTGAATGGGGGTGATTAAATATTGAAATTTAAGATTGAACATAGTGCATGCTAAAAGAAATTTACATATATATATAGATGATTTATATGCATATTTATTGCTTAGTATGAACATATAAGTTTACATACAGATTTTATGATTCCAAATGAATATCATATGACTTGTCAACATATTAATCATGAAATTGGTAAATGATTAAAGGAAAATGTTACAGTGTCTATTTCATTGTCTTGTTGATGGATAGATAGGCAAACATATAGGGTTACAGTGAAGCTGCTATAGTTTGATCCCACTAGTGTCTTCCTTTCGAGACTATAAAGTCTCTACTGTTTGATACCTTCAGGTATCTATAGTTTGATGCCTTCGGATATCCACAGTTTGCTGTCTTCGGATATCCATAGCTCCTGTTATCCACACCCATTGGAAATGTGCAGGTTTAACACAGAAAGGAAATTTAACAGTCATAAATGAGAGATGCAACATGAAAACATAAATAATTTGTGTGATGAGCTTTGAATATCAATATTTGGCTTATAAATGTGCATTCTAGTATATGGATAATATATTGAAGCATATTTGCATTATGTATTTGCTTAATTATGTTGTCATTATTTACATGAGTTTATGATATTCATGAATGTATATGTGCTTGGTGGATGATTGCCATGAAAGGTCATCCAAAGTAAGCGTTTCCCCACTAAGCTTTCAAACTTAACACGAGTGTTAATCCATGTAGATCCAAGTAATAGGAGTAAGGCACATGGATCATTTGTAGGGACCAAGGCCAACCATTAAAAGTAAAAATACCTTTGGATGTGTCTTTTGATTAAAGAATGATTGTATATATAATGAAGGAAATTGTAGTTTCTTAACAGTTTGTAATTAAGCATTTAAGTTGTGTGTAATATCTCTTTTGGATTACCATACAAATGTGATGACGTAATACTACTTTTAAATGATAATTTTAAAGGATATGAAATTTTGTAATATATATATGTATAACATTGAGTAGACAAATGAGTGATGACAATCCCTATAAATGAATATAATCGTATGCCATGAATGTATGTACAGGAATTTGGGTGCCATATATATAGGTGGTTATAGGTTCCATCTAAGGGGTGTTACATAAGTATCTTCTTCAGAATTTTAACTTGTGATTCAATATGATGTTTTGCTTTAGAATTAGTTTTAGGAATTCTTTCTTTAACGCACCTTTCGATCTTAACTTAACATCCATTCTCATAGCTACAATCTGTTTTCCATGTGTTACAGGTTAGATTATAAAATATATTGACAAGTATTTCTATTCCTCAGTGTTCCAGTATCTTTTATTTTTTCCTCTTCCTTGAATAGGTATAGATTGCATATTATTTCTATTTTCTTCATGAGATTCTATCTATAAGACATATGCAATTAAAAATTATATTAGAAATGAAAAATAAAAAAAAGTTTTTTAAGAAAATATATTGAATTTGGACATTAAAGGTAAACAAGAGATTTACAAGCTACAAGGAGCGTTATATAGTTGTGATACTAATTAACATATATTAATTAAAACAAAATACTAGCCTTCCTAAACATCGAAATAACTAAATATTCCATATTGTCACCTAATACTCAAAATTTTGGAATCTATTCTTGTGTATGCTAAGATAGACTCTGATATTTTGGATCACGTTGTTATGAAACTACTCCTTAGTTGATCTTCCGTTATGAAATATACGAGAGTTCCTCTCATCCTGGATGGCATTGATGATAAATGAAAGAGTTATATATAGGCAACAATTAACAGCATCATTCAAGAGTGCAAACTGACAGCTCTATGATTTGATCAAGCTCCAATCACTAGGGGAATTTACAATGCAACATCTTTAGAGAATTAACTTCCAGCTAAATTTAGCGAATTCACATTGGAAAAACAATTGATCATGACTTTCTTCATCCTTTTGAAATAGGATGCACTAGTTTGGAATATGGAGAAATCTCTTCAACCTATCCACTATTGGCATTCTTTCTTTCATAGCTGTCCATAGAGTGAAGGCATCTCGGGGCTGGTATCGCTTGATCTAAACAACCTTAGTCCAGGGAATTGTGGTGTAGTGCCTCTGTAAGATTTTCCTACATAATTGGTTAGTGAAAGCCCCTTGTTTGAAGTGTTTGTAGATAATGTTATCCTCCCCTCCAAGCAAGTTTGTTTGTTGAATTTCATCAAATATTGATCTAAGGACTATAGTTTGTGTGAATACATTTGTCCCTTAAAGCATTAGCAACAGTTACCCCTTGGTTAAGAAAAGATTTGAAGTTACCCATCCTTTGTAGGTTGAATAAAGGGCCACAAGATAACCAATTATCAAACTAGAAATTGGTTTGCTCAACATCTCCGATCAAGTTAACAAATTCATACCTTAAGAATTCTCTTGTTGCATTGGTAAAAGAATAATGCAACATTTATGGAGAATTAACTTCCCGTTAGATTTAACGAATTCACATTGTAAAAGAATAAAAACATTCAACAATAACAACAACATCCCAGTAGAAGTCTTGCTAAGATGCGAAGTCTAGGGAGATTCAAAACTATACAGCCTTACCCTTAATTGGTAGAGTGGATATTTCCGTTAGACCCACAGGGAAAAGAGATAAAAAAAGAAAAGAAAAAAGTTTTTAATAACTATTTGTAGAAAACAAAAGCAAAAAATACAAACAAATAATTGCATAAAAATAACAATAAAAATATGAATAAAGAAATTAAAAATAAAAAAGAAATAAAAATAGAATAAAATAAAATAAATATTAAAAAAACAATAAACATAAACATAAAGTATAATAATAACAAATAGTAAAAATAAAAAAGTAAAAACAGAAATAAAAATAAAATAAGCAATAAAAATAACACAATAAAGACAAAAATATAAAGAATAAAAATAAAAGATAAAATAAGTGATAAATAAACAAACAAGAAATAAAACAAATAAATAAATAAAACGAACAAATAATTGAAAAAGAAAAAATTTAGGTTAAGTAAGAAAATGTTTAGGTTAAATAACAAAAGACAAAGTACTACAAATAACATGTTTATGTTAAATATAAGACAAAAGACTTAAAGGAAAATGTTTAAAAGACTTAAGAGAAAGAGAAGGACCTCTCTATGTGAGATTTTTTTTACCCATATCTTAGTTTGCCAAAGTTTCCTATTGAGGGCCAAGTTTTTGGTAAGTTCCAGCAAAGCTAAATTATTTCTGATCACCTCCTCCAGTTCTTCCTAGGTTATATGTACTTAATTGATTGTTTAATTATTCCATAACACTTAGTGATTATTGACATAAAATTGCTTAAGATACTCACTTTAACTCATATGTGATTTTAGGCACAATTCGGAAGCAAAGAAGCTAAAGTGAGTGGAAAGTACGATAACTGGGGCATTTTTCAGGATTAATTTTAACTTGTCCTCATGGAGTGAGAAGAAGAAAATTAAAAGACAAGAAAAATGAAAACACGAAGAAAAGGATCCATGAAAATTAATGGACAAAGAAGAACACCAATATGACAGTGCATAAGTAAAAGTTGGTTGGATGATAGATGCATGTAGAAGGTGAAACAAAACACAGGCAACAGATGGCACGTAGGAATAAAGACCCAAAATAGACTAAAAAAGATAGCAGCATGATGGATGTCAGCACATGCATGTTTTTGCATGCAAAGGATGTCAAGCATGAAGAGAAGCAGAAAGGATGATGCAGTGGAGCATGAAACATAGCAACATGAAGAGAAGCAAAAATGACGACATTGTGGAGCATGAAACGTAACAATATGATAAAAGCAAGTAGGAAAAGCAAACATTCTTGCAAAAACGTAAACGTTTCATGCAAACCTGTTCCACACTAAGACAATGATGCACAACTGGGAAGGAGCAACCAAAACATAGGTGTAGTAGGAGGAAGCTTAGATGTTATGTAAGGTGTGTTTTACTTAAAACATACAGTAACGGTGAGGTTTTAAGAGGAGTGTACAAGAGCAATGGACCAACAATTAAATCACTAAATAGAGAACAGTAAAGCAGAAGAAGGGAGGCACAGTAGAGAGCCAAGATTGAGTCTTCAGATGGGGTTATTTCAACAGGGATGAATCATTTTTCCAGATGAGACCTATGAAGGGCTAGACATCCTAACGCAAGTTTGGAGGTGACATCAACGCTGATGATCTAGGTTAAGTGTATTTCACTATTTCTTTCTCTCATTAGAAATTGATTGTGTTATCCTATGTTAATTGATTTGGGTTTTATGTATGGATAATCATACTCTCGTTATTTGTGTATGAACCTATTGGGTATTGTGAAAAGATGATTTTAATGTATTAATTGAGTTGTTTATTTGCAAACCCATTGCTAGAATTTCGATATAATCTGTAATTGTTATATTGAAATTCATATGTAGCGACTAATGATTCATAATCATTAGGGATAACATAACCTAGGCTAAATGACATATAATATGTGGTTGTTGCCTTGATTAATCAGTTTTCCTAATTCATAATGCTACTGCCTAATTAAATCTAGAGATCATATCCTAGGTTATTCGTTGGCTAGGTTTAATTAACGATCGTATCTTGATTAAATACTACTTAAGGGAAAAATCGGGTTAATTTTTAATTTATGATTAATAGTTACTAGGAGAGGTTAGAGAACAACAAATCAATGAAATATGTTTATATTTAATTAGGGTGTAGGCCGAGATTCAACCAAAAAACTAGGTCGCTAGCGAATTCCCCACTGTTATCATTTTTTGTATATTTTCTTTAATTTGTTTTTATTAGTCTAGTTTTATTTTATTTTCTTATTTCCAAACCCCCCAAATCTAAACACCGATTAATTTCATTTAAACAACTTTACACACACTCTCTGTAGGATCGACCTGGACTCACTACTGTTATAGTAGTAGTCTAGCTATTTTATTTTGACTAGGGTTATGATGCACTATCACTAGGTCTTCCTTTTTCCTCTTACATTCCTTACATACAATCTTGTCTCAACTTCCTCACTCAGGCATCATGTGTCTTCTCTTAACATGTTTGAACTACCTAAGCCTTGTCTCCCTTAATTTTGTGTCAATATTAGCCACCTATAATATCTCTCTTACCACTAAATTCTTAACTTTATATCTTTTAGTAAGATTACACATCCAGTAGAGCATCCTTATCTCCAGTATCATTAACTTATAACTACGTACCTGTTTGATGGGTTAATACTTTGTTCTATCTAGCATGGTTGACCTAATTGCTAAATGGTAGAATTTACCTTTTAATTTAATTGGTATCTTTTTATCACATAAAACTCTTGATGTATCGCTCCATTTAAGTCACCCTAATTTGATACAATGAACTATACCGTCATCGATCTTACCATTACTTTGGATGATGGATCCCAAGTACTTAAAACATTATTTCTGTTGTATAACTTTTGAACCTAGCTTTATCTTCACATCGGTTGCCACCTTATGGACCTAAAAGTTACACTCTAAATGTTAAGTGTTAGTTTTACTCAATATAAAGCCATTTGACTCTAACGTATTCCTCCAAAGTTCTATCTTAACATTGACACCCTCTTTTGTCTCATCCATTAAAATAATGTCATCAAAAAATAATATAATCCAAGTCACATTTCTTTGGATATTATTGGTGAGCTTATCCATCATTGTTGCCAATAGGAAGGGGCTTAATGAAGAGCCTTGGTGTAGCCTGATATAAGAGAAATGCTTTGTATCTCCTCTTGTTGTCCTTGCTTTAGTATTAAAACCTTCATACATATCCTTAATAATCCGTATGTAGGTTATAGGAACTCCTTTAACTTTTAAACCTCTATATGATTTCCTAAAGTACCCTGTTATAAGCCTTTTCTAAGTCAATGAAAACTATGTGTATGCCCCACTATCTTTCCCTGTGATATCCTATTAATCTTTTAAGGAGGTGTATAGTTTTTGTCACAAACCCTCCTGTATGAAAACAAATTGGTTCTCTGATATAGGTGCACCATTTTGCACTCTATTCTTAATCACCCTCTCCCATAACTTCATCACATGACTAAGTAGTTTGATCCCTCTATAATTGTTATAGATTTGGATGTCCCCTTTCTTCTTGTATAGAGGAATTAATATACTAAGTCTCCACTCATCTGACATTTTTGCTGACTTGAGGATCATATTAAAAAGCTTGACTAGCTAAGTAAGACCCTCTTCATTTAGGCTCTTTGACACATCTATGGTCTCATCAGGTCCTACTATCCTTCCACTCCTCATCTCCCTTAAAGCTCTTTTAATTTCTTTTCTTGTGATCTGTCGGTAACAATTGAAGTTACAATACCTTTCAAATGTGCTAAGATCACTTGAGGATAAGTCGTTATCTTCGCCTTCTTTAAAAAGGCTATAAAAGTATCTCTATCATCTTCTCTTAATGTCATTTTCATTCATAAGCACCCACCCCATTTCATCTTTTGTACAATAAACTTGATCTAAGTCTCTTGCTAACTTAAATATATCCATTTCTCCATCTTTAGTTTCCAATTATTGGTATAATTTTTCATAAGCTTTGGTGTTGGCTTCTGAAGCTATCTTCTTCACCTCTTTCTTTTCCAGTTTTTAACTTTCTCTAATAACTATCCTCTCTACATTTATGATGCTATCTAATAATGTTTTATATACAACCTTCTTAATCTTCATATTTTCTTGTACATTTTCATTCTACTACTAAGACTCCATTTATAACCCTTAGGCCCTTTAGAAACCCCCAAGATCTCCTTAGTTACATTCCTCAAAAGACTTGCTACTCTTTCCCACATCTGGTTAGCATATCGCTCCAGTTTCCATTCTTCTCTCATACATTATCCCTAAGTTATTCCATTGTATCCTTTTTCAAATGCCACCTTCTAACTTTGATACACATTTGAGGAATTCTCTTCTTTTTGAACCCTTAATTATAGGATCCATAACCAACAATTTGTGATGAGTTTACAAGCAAGAAATAGGTATCACCTTGTAATCCTTACAATTAGGTCAATCGTTCTTCCTTATAAGGAAGTAGTCAATTTGAGTCTTCACAGTTCTACTCCTAAAAGTCATTAGTTGCTCCTTGTTTTTCTTAAAAAAATAAGTTAGCTACCACCAATTTAAATGCTACAGTGACGTCTAATAAAGCAATCTCACTATCATTCCTATATCCATACCTAAAACCCCCCATGAGCCCATAAATACCCATTCAAGATTGCCTTTATATGGCCATTAAAATCTCCTCTTTGAATAACTTTTTCATCATGGGGAATCTTTTGAATCACCTTATCTAGATCTTCCCATAATTAGTGCTTAAGCTATTCATCTAACCATAATAGAGGTGCATAAGCACATATCACATTAAAAATAACATAATTTGTAAAACCCCAAACTTTTCCTTTCAAATGTTTATAAAATTTCATTTCGTGTAAATGATGTTTCCAGGTGAATGTAAATTTTATTTTCATGAAAAGGTGAATTGAGGACCCAATCTTGAATGATTTGACAACATTTAAGACAAGTATTAAATTCAAATGATAGTCAAAAAATATTGGAGTTGACTAGTATAGAAACGGACTAAAAATAAATTCGATTGGATGTATTTATGATAAATCAAGACTGACCTTGTTTTAAATTATCGTGGAGTAAATTGGAAGCATTTTTAGGTTGAAACATAAGGACATAAACCAAGTAAACCAAGCATGAGAGAATCGGTCATAGTTAAGGATACTTAAAGTAAATCAATCTAGCTTATTTGTTGATATGTTTAGGTGAAATATGTTAATAAGTGGACATGAAATTTCTACTGAAATTGGACAAATTTTTCTTAAGCCACTTAATTATTTTGGACAAGAAATAATACATGTATATGTGAATAAGCCTTAAGTGGCAGCTGTCACATACATGAAGAAGTTCTCATTATTCTGGAATAAGAATGCATGAAAACCTCATGTTGCCACGTTTATGAAGGAATAGATGTGAGGGATATAAAATTCATTACATGTGAGACCAATGCATGGTCTGGGCTGTTAAGTCAAGAGGACTTCACGATGATTAATTTTGGTGACAATCAAATAATAATAATGTTAGAAATAAATGAACGATTTTGATAAGTGTGTTAAGTGTGTAGAAGAAGCAAAATATAGAAGAAAGGAAAACACAGAAGAAGTGAAAACATAGAAGAAGCAGAAGATACAAAAGAAGTGAAAACACAAAAGAAGCGGAAAACTCAGAAGAAGTGGAAAATATAGAAGAAGCGCAAAACACAGAAGAAGTGAAGAACATAGAAGAGCGGAAAGCACAGAAGAAGTGAAAACACAGAAGAAGCAGAAGATATAGAAGAAGTGAAGACACAGAAGAAGCGCAGAACAAAGAAGAAGTGGAACATAGAAGGAAAGCAAAACAGAGAAGAAGCAAAAAATACAGAAGAAGCGGAAAGCACAGAAGAAGTAGAAAATACAGAAGAAGCGGAAAGTAAAGAAGAAGTAGAAAATACAGAAGAAGCGAAAAGCATAGAAGAAATGAAAACACAAAAGAAAAAAACACAGACGATACAAAGATAAAGATATGCTAGTACATCGGACAGTTAGTTAGTTGGAGCTAGTTACAGAACTCAACTAAATAACAGTTATCAAGATTCAAGAAGCGGTTATCAAGAATCAAGAAGCAATTGGAGACTTAGGCTATAAATATTAGTCTTAGTCGAAGATTGAATGATCTTACGAAGCTATTGATCTTTTGAGCGTTCAAGTGTATACTTACAAAGAAAAATTCTGTAGTGCGATACTAAGAGAGCTAACCCTACTGTAACAAAAGCTCACAATATCTTTCTAGTGAGA
>JANQAP020000048.1:9454335-9465312 GCA_026874005.2 Erythroxylum coriaceum | reverse complement strand
AAGAACATAAAAATACATTTCTTACCAATTAGCTATTCACTTCTTCAATCTTTCAATCTTCACACAACTCTCTCTCTCTCTACACTTCACTCACACTCACGGCAATCATCATCATCTTGGTGAAGGGGTGAGATTTTAGGTTAGGGTTTTGATGAATCAAAGAGGAGAGAAGATAAGATGTAGAAGAGTGAAGAAGAAATGACTTCAAACTCACAATGAACAAAGGAAGAAGACACCTTCGGATGAGAGAGTAAAACAATCTCTTTCAAAAAGAAACTCTTAACACTTAACAAAAGAAGACAAGAAGGAGAAGTGTCGTGGATGACTAACATAAGTGGGTTGATTAAATTAATGAATTAACTAAGATTAGTGACACATGTCACACTCTCATTTGCTACTAACTTTCTTCCCAATTCCACTTCAATTTCTCTACAATTTTCCAATGGCTCAATTCCAAAAATTCCTAATTTCACGTGTCTAAGATTTGCAAGAAACATGTATAGAAGAAAAGAACAAAATCAATAAGAAACATGAAACAAAATAAGTAATACACACCAAACTGATTTAAAATAGCCCAAGCTCTTATACCATCTGATGTGGACCCTATAAATCGAGATCTAAGAACCCACGAACAAGTTTTTGAAAGGAATTTACAGAAAAGCAAAATCAATTAAGAAAAACACTGATCAATTTTTAAAGAAACACGAACCACAGTTATAAAGAAGGATATTGACACCATACTATAGGAAAAGAAGTGATATAGAGTGAAAAGTCAGATGAACGCCATAACAAATAACCTTGATAAGTTCCAAGTTCAATGACGAACCAATAAAGTGAATAAATGTTGCATTTTCATAAAACAAAATCCAATCTAAATTTTTGTGTAAAGATGACAATTATATAGGCTAAATAAAACCCTAATCTATCTTATAGCAATGATTTATTCCTAAAAATAAGGAAATCCCTAAGATTTAGGAAAGCCTTTTCAAAAATTATTCCTAAAGCTAAATATAGAAAGTGGACTTTTAATTAGCCCAAATCAGTTAAAGATATCTTAAAATTATCAAGATAAAAATTATCAAGATAACATAGTCTTCTAATTAGGCCAAATAAACAACTAACTTGGCATATTTAATGCTTAAATTAAGGTGATAGGGCTAATTGATCTCTCTAAGCCCAAATTAGATTTTATTGTTGCTTGTTAGCCCAAACATCTTCAATCAGTCTGTTAAGAGCTTCGTTCATCCTTTGTGCTTTGCCCCAGGTTATTAGACCTCCACCAATGTGTAATGGATCATCAAAATATGTTGAACCAGATTGTGCCGTCCTTTACATGTCCTTAGCTAGGTTTCCATCAACATAGGGTGCGTAAATCCATCTATCCTATAATCTTCGGAGTAAAAAAGGTTTAAGATGCATGAAGCATTTTGAAAAATGAGTTTTAAGGACTAGAAAAGACAATCTCTATTAAAATATAAAATTTGCGGGGAGAATTCAATAATTTAGCAATGAAAGATATTGAATTAGTTGAGAATTTCTCCTTAAGTATTGTTAAAATTATTAATAAAATTAAAAGTTATGGATATAATATTCCTAAAAGAAAAATGTTGAAAAAGTGCTTACAAGTTATTGCAAAAATTTGAACAAATATTTATTATTATTAGTAGACAAAAGATCTACTGCAATTTACTTTCTTTGAACTCTTGAGTTCTATTGAAGCATACAACCAAAGAGTTAGTTGTATTCTATCCAACCATTAGAGCAAGTATACAAAACTAACACTAATATTTTAGAGAAATTTTTAAAAGAAGAACATGAATAAAAACTCAAGTTAACTTAAAGGAGAGAAACTACAATAGAGGTTGTGGAGGTAGAAATCAAAATAAAGGAATAGGTACTAAAAGAGTGTTGGAAATGGTAAAAGAAGACAAGATTTTCAGCAACAAAACTTTGATAATTTTGATTGTCACCACATTACTTGTAAGAAGGCAAGACATAAATCAAAAGATAGTTACTTCAAGTATTATAGAAGCAAAATTCCAAATTATTCTAAAAGGGATTGTTGGCTCAAAAAAAAGGTGAAAATTTAAGATAAAAATACTACAACAAATTTTAAAAAAAAGATGATGTAAGAGTGTTATTTTATTCTAATGATGGTTTTTATGATATATCAAATATATGGCACTTGGATGCTGGTTGCAATCACCACATCTTTTGAAATTGTAAGACCTTTATGAAATTAGACAGGTCATTTTCTTCTCAAGCAGAACTTCAACATAGAAATCAAGTGAAAATAAAAGGAAGAGGTATTGTTGCTCTCAATTTCAAAGAAGGTAAAGACAAACATATTTAAGATGTTTATTCTCCTAAGATCACTCAAAATCTTTTGGTGTTAGATAAATGATGAAAAATGGATATAAACTTGTTTTTAACAAAGATTGTTGTGAGAGTTTTTATAAGAAAAAAATAAAAAGGTGGTAGTAGTAATGTAACAGACCACTACCATAGGACATATGCTCGAAATTCTTGAGAAAATCCAAACACATACCTTACAGGAATGACATGTTAGAATAATCACAGTCATTTAACATGGCATCATACAGATCAGAAGAATCATAAAAACAACTTATCTCACTTCATTACCAAAACATGTTTTACATTGTTATTTCATTACAAACCATTCATATATTTACATTACAAAAACCATCTAAGATCACATTGTTTTAAACAAAAGATTCTACATGAAATGAAAACTATACAAAGTACTCTATCTAAAATCCTAAGATGACAACTAACCAGACCTTTGAGCCATATTTTGATCCAAAATGGGTAGTACTAAACTTCAGTTAGCTTGCTTAGCAAGGTCTCCTCTCAGTACTTGAAAATTAACGTTGCAATTTTGATAAGTTTTGCGAACTCATTGAGTGAACCATGCATCATCACACAAGAAGCAATTAAAAATACAATCACTTTTTTAAGTCATTCCAGAAGTACATTCTGAATGCAAGAATATCATGTAATCATTTCAGAACATAACACTCATTTATCACAATTCTTCATATCACCATCAAAATCATAAGCATTTCTCCATATCAACACAACATAATTCAACATTTATTTATAATCCATATCATGAACACATTTAAAGATACAAATGCAAAAGCAAATGAGACTTATTTCAATTTAACTTTGTTGTGACCGAGTGCTTATTCCACTATCTCGTATCCAATGTAGATACCGGCCTCTTTTTAGTACTGTCCCGTATCCGTTGTGGATACCAGGCTCATTAATTGTTGAGCCTGAGGCTTTGATGAACATAACTGAGCTTAAAGCTCTTTTCATGTTGGCTACTCTGGTCACAACTCCTTTATGTAAACATGCATCATGTATGGAGTATAATAGTTCACATAATATATCATCAATCACTTTCAGTCAACGAGCACATTCAATTTTCACAGTTTATCGGATCTAAGTCCAGCATTCAACAAATAGTTAAGCATTCAATTTCCTTATTCACATTCAAATCATAAACACTCCAAATACAGTCCCAAATATCAAACTCCTCGAATAATAAATTGTCCGGAACCAGTAATATCATAATTGTATCAATATCAATTCAAGATAAAGGATTTAAGGTTAATTAACACAATTTGAACATAACACATTATTAATTGAAATCTCACATCTAGGTTACCCACTATACATACAATTCCAACATAAGCATAAATATTTGAGTTTACATAACTAGGTTAACCAACGGTACACTCCAGTTAGTTATTGCCTTGACGTGCCAGCAATGTGTGGATGGTGTCGGTTGATGTGTGCCTCTAAATTAGATAATACACACATGTACACATTACTAATTGATCAATCAAATGAATGCTCAAAGTTACACATGTATATGTATCATGTTTAATACATGCTTAATTGATTATTCTGAGTATGAAATCTTATTCACAGATTATAATTATACATTCATCATGGTTTGAGCATCATTTAGTTTGCAATTAGGTTTATGCCTTAATACACTTTATCACTTTCAGTTCATCACTCACACAGTTATCACTCTTTTTCCTAGGATTATACACTCTCACAATTTCCTAGTTCTCATTCAATCATTCCCAATTAATGACTTACATACCTTGAATCACATTATGAGAACATCTTTATATCATTATCAACTTATATTTTACACTCACATAATTGGTAATTTATATCTAAAATTTTAACAAGCTACATCTATACATTCACCACAATTTTCCAGCAACATATACTCATTCATTCACCCAATTCTCATTCATAAATTACCTATGATGTTCAATGCTCATTCATCCATACCTTATACACATTTCTCATTTTCTTCAAATCATTTTGCATTAAAATAACTCATTTATTCCTTAAACAAATCAAAATTTCTATATTTGAACTCATCCTCATCAAAATAGTTCATTTTTTAAGTTATGACTTCAAATAACTATATAAACTTATCAAGATATCTTTTGGCCAAACTGTTTCACAAAAGCATTAATAAGACATCAATAATTATTTTTCATGTTTTATACTTTGACTAATTCGAGCCCTAAAGTCCCCAAAAATTAGGAGATAACATAAGGTTCCTATATAGGAGTCTATCACAGGGAGTCTTATCAAAACAAATATAACTCAAGCTCTAGTCACTATTTTATCAAACCAATTTCACAGAGGTCATGCTAAGACCTATATCTACAACTTTCATCTTTGTGTTACATAAAATTCATGCCCTAAAGATATGTAAAATAGGCTGAAAGAGGAAGATAAAATTGAAACCACAATTTTGACCTACAGCTCTAATCTTCCAAATGTTTTTTTAAGACAGATTTTTGGGTCAGTTTTGTATAACCATTATGACTTAGCAAATGAGATATTTAGGCAACATTTTCTTATAATCAAATGTTACAAAATGTCTGAAGTTTCTAATGACATCAAACTCATGCATTTTGGTTCAGTATTATGCAAGGTATAACCAAATGGTTACAGATTGTTGTCATAACACAACAGTACATAGTTATCAACTTCAATCCAACTTTTAGGACTCTTAAGGATAGATTTCAAATTATATTCCTTCATGACAAATGTAACCATATGTGTTTAGTTTACTCTACATCAAAATTCATCCAATTTGGATATTCACAGATCATGTTGTAGCCAAAATACATATGTATGTTCAGTAAAACATTCCATATAAAATTTTCCAGCGCACTTCATCATCAACCTTACATGTAGTTCATTCCAATTCAAACATCATTCTCATACCATTTAACATGTTATAAAGCTCATATTGTTACTTACCTTTTAGGCTTCCAAATCAGTTCAAATTCCAGATTCATTAAGCCTCCATATTGCAAGATTCATCACAAACTTAAGATGGAAACAAGGTGTTTTTTGGACAGCAAGATGAAGGTAACTTTCAGCTGGTTTTCTTGGCTATTTTGTCTAAGTTAAAAAGTTGGTTTTGGTGCAATAATTAAGTTAAAAAGTTGGTTTTGGTGTAACAATTTGGCTAGGGTTCAGGCAAAATTTAAGAGAGAAGAATGAGCAATTTTGGTGAAGAAACTGAAGGAAAGAAGTAGCAAAACTTTGCTGCAGAAACTTGTTACATCACATGCTAGGTGTCACCATTACAGCACAACATTTGTCCTAAGGCATGCCTTCCATTTGTCCACTTAAGATGCTGCCACTACTCCACTCAAGATGCTGCCATTAGTCACTAATTAAGTAGTTCACATGTCACTCCAATATTGGTCCACTTGTCACACAATAATTTGTCCATTTGTCACACATTTAAGCTACCAAATGTCACACTTCCATTTGTCTCTTATTTCTATATTTTTCCTTAGTCTAAAATACTCCAAATTTTTGATAAATTTCCAAAATATCTTAAATGTCACCAAAGTGCAAAATTAATTCGAATACACATTAATTCAATTTTTAAGACAATTAATTCATAATACACACTTGAATCACACTAAAATCACTTATACTCGGAAAATGTCAATGAATGAATGCATAATTATTTTCATGAGTGACAACATTATTCACATGTATGTGCATGCCATATAATGCATGAAATGTACTTCTAAATTCTCAATAAACTCTCATATATAGTATCCTAGAGTTCTAACCTTAACTATGGGATAATGGGATGTTAAAAGTAAAATTTCCTCTTCAGATGAAAACTTTTCATAATATAGTTTTAAGAAATGAGATTGTTGATGATTTGTATCTTTAAAACTTAAGATACAATCACTTGATTAAGAATGGACTTCAACTTTTGAAGTAAAAGAATGTGGTTACTGGTCTTTTTCCAATAAAACAAGAAAACAAAGTTTGTAAAGGATGCATTTATAGGAGAATGCATCTACTTCCTTTTCCCAATACAGCTTGGAGAGCATATGCTCCATTAAATCTTGTTTATGCAGATATATATAGTCCAACTCTTACGCCATCATTAAGTAATAGTCGATATTTCTTACTTTTTGTCGATCATTACACTTGAATTATTTGGATTTATTTCTTAAAAAATCAAATTCATTTTCTTAATTTCTACAATTTAAAGATCTTACAAAAAGGCAAAGCAGATATCAAAGATAGACATTAAGGACTAGTTATAGAGGAGAGCCCATTTACAAGCATTTTCTTCACTATTTCAAAGAAAATAAAATCCAAAGACAACTCACAGTACGACATACTCCATAACAAAATGAAGTGGTAAAAAGAAAAATTAGAATTATCGAGGAGATGGCATGAAGTATGCTGAAATGCAAAACACTTCCAGATAAATTTAAGATATAGCTGTTAGATTGTCAATTAATCCTTGACTAAAGCATTCCACAACAAGATGCCATATGAATCATAGAACAAATAGAAGCCTATAGTAATTCATCTTAAAGTATTTGGATATGTTGTATTCGCTCTAATTATTTCTAAAAATTGAGATAAATTTGATAAAAAAAAAGAGAAATTTATTTATGAATTAGTTATAGCTATGAATTTTAATTAGAAAATAAATCAGTTCGTGGTTTGAAGAGATGCTCTTTTTTAAGGAAGGCCAGAAATGAAGAAAAATGCAGTCCAAACTTCACCAACATTTGGTTTTCTTCAGCCATCATCATTTATGCAGTAAAACAAATATGTTCTAACAAGTGGAAATAAACAAATTGGAACTTCTGGAACCAACATCTAAGCTGATGCACTGAAATTAGAAACTCCACCAAAGAGATATTGCTCTTTAGATAATATTTATCAATTTTGCAATATAGCTTTCCTTTCTATTGAACCATAAAGTTTTTAGGGAACTTCACAAGAAGAAATTTGGAACAAAGAGATGATTGAAGAAATTGCCATGATTGAGAAAAATTATAATTGGGATTTAGTAGAACAACTAAAAGGAAACAATGTATTAGCATCAAATTGGTTTACAAGACCAAATTTAATTCATAGGGCACCATACAAAAAATAAAGCATAACTCATTGCTAAATGTTACTTATAGTAACCTAGTGTGTATTTCAATAAAATATTTTCAACAACTGTTCATATGGTGACAATTAGATGGTTGCTTACTTTATTAGTATCTTAATGGAGAATTATAAGAAGTCTACATCAAGCAACCTTAAGGTTGCATTATGAAATGAAAAGAGGAAAAGGGTTATCTTCTTCATAAGTCTACATTAAACAATAAGATCAATTCCTATTTTCATTAAAATAGGTTCCAAAAAAGTCTATATGAACTGTCACTTTATATCAAGAAAGAAGGTATTAATTTTTTGATTGTGTGCTTATATGTTGATGATCTAATTCACATAAGAAAAAAATGTTGAGATTATAAAAGCTTTTAAAAAATATGAAGGAGAATGTCATGTCAGATATTGGATTTATAAAGTACTTCCTTAGCATACAAGTGAAACAATAAAATAGATATTTTTACCTCTTAAGGAAGAATATTTCAAACTTGTTAAAAAGATTTCACAAGGAGAATTACAAGCCATCTGCAATGCCTATAGCAATAAATGAAAATTATAGCAGAATTATGGTGAAAAAAAGTTTACTAAAAATATATTGAAATTTTATTGGCTCTCTAATAAATTTGACAAACACAAGACTAGATATTGTACACTTTGTTAGTTTGGTTTTGAGATATATGAATAAACTGAGTAAACTTCACTTCACAATTATAAAGAGCATTTTAAGGTATCTATAAGGTATAAAACATTACATTATCAAGTATGTGAAAGAAATGAATTACAAGATAACTGATTGTACTAATTAGTGATTGGACTGGTAGTCTTGATCATAGGAAAAGAGACATCTAGTTATTTTTTTGGGGAAGAAAGCCGATCTCATGAAGTTCAAAAAAGTAAAGAAGTATTGCATTATCTTCATTAAAAGTACAATATGTCGCATTAAGTGAAGGAATATGTGAAGCTATATAGTTGTGGATAATTCTATCATATTTCTTATAAGATATCTTAAAGCCTTTAATAATTTTTTGTAATAATATGTTAGTTATTTCTATGACTAAAAAACTTGTTTCATATAAGGTCCAAGCATACTGAGATACTTCATCATTTTATAAGAGACATGGTAAGTAGAAATGAAATTTTCTTAGAGTTTAGTCATACTAAAGATTAACCAAATGATATTTTCATAAAGACTATCACTTCAGACAAGTTGGACCAGTTCAAGAATTTCTTAAAAATTACAAATTAATAAGGGTTGTTAAAAAGTAATGTGCAGTTATCCTTAGAACCATAATAAATCTTTGAATTAACTATTTGGAATTATTAATTTATAATTGTTTAATAGAGTCTAGAATTCTTTAAGACTCTAAAATTATCTTTTGGTTTCTATATAAATGTATTTTATGTTCTTGAAGATGAATAAGAAGAAGCAAAGTCATCTACAAGAGTTGTCGTATTGTAAAATTCCCATAACTAACTACAAAACAAAATTTACTAAAAATCATCTTTAAATATTTTCTGCCTACTTTGCTTTTGCTATTTCCAATAGTTTATACACCCAACTAATGGCCTCAATCCAATCCACTACAAGAATTATAGACAATTCGTGACGTTTTTTTTTGATAAAACGTCGCGAATTGTAGAGACTTTTTGCGACGTTTTAGAAACATCACCAAAAGTCTTAATTTTTCGCGACGTTTACATAGAACGTCACAAATTTGTGTAACTTTTAGTGATGTTTTTTCAATAAAATGTCGCGAAAGATAAACCACGACGTTTTATTGAAGAAAACATTGTTGTTGGCTTAAGAAGCAACATGATGTCATTTAGTTGAGGGAAGGGGACGCGGGGAGTCATTTTGGTTTAAACCAAACAACGTCGTTTTGGTTATGTAAAAGAAACCCCCGCGTTCCTTCCCCCTACCCACCCAACCTGCATGTCCTCTTTCGTGTATGTTTTCTCTGTTGTGTCTTCTCCGTCCTTCATTGCTTCTCCGGCCATTGTCGTAGTCTTCTCCGGCGTAGTTCATTAAGGTATTTTCTTCTTCTCTCCAGCGTCTTTCGTTGCGTCATTGTTTATGTTTTATGTTTAGTTAATCTCTAACCTAAAACATCTCATGAATGGAAAGTGTTTATGAAAATGTTCCAAAGTTCATTCACTCTCTCTTTCTTTGCAGTAACTAGCATTCTCCTTCGCGCACCGCCGCTCTTCACTTCTCCTCTTGTAATATTCCTACCGACCTCTAATATTTCTTTGTCGGGCTATATCTTATGTGACTAAGAATGATGATGCATGTGCTTCTTTTATTAGCAAACATGTGCCATCCTTAGATCCCCTCTGCCGCTTCTCTTTCATTATTTCTTTTCCCTTTATTGCGAGTAAGACAACAATAGCATTGTCTTGCCTTATTCTGTCAATATCCAAAAGCATTGCAATATGATTTTAGATTAAACTAGCGAGCCGGTAGAAAAGTCCCAAACTACCGAACCATTATATTAGGAGTTCTATATGTCTTGCGTTTTATCCTTAAAAATGATATAACCACGTTTACTGAATATGTTGTTCTTTTATTCTTAATGCTAGAGGAGAAAAGCTGAGCTACATCCATTGATAAGGCCCAATGAATCATGAAATCAAGAATTAGTATTTTCGCAGTAGAGCCTATTAAGGACCGTTAGTTAACTTAGGATTGGGTCCTCTATTCTTGGCATTACCTTCGATCGTCAATTGCTTAAAAGGGCAAACTTCACACCTATAAAACTCATGTTTTCCTTTGTTGTGGTTTACTGGTTGCTCGTGTATCACATTAGTCCACCAATTTTTTCAACAACCATAAAGTGAATTCAAGCTATAAAACGCTTGGAGAGGCCTTCGAGTACTATAAAGTCAGTTTTCATCTTCTTTAGCTCCATTCTCAATTATTCTGATATTGTGAAAATAAAATATTGTGTAATTTATGGGTGGTGACTAGTGATTATTTATACGTTCACTCTTATAAAATAATAAAAATATTATTTAGACATTATTATTATTTTTATAAAATTTACAAATTATAAATAGTCACTACTCGTAGATAACTTAATCAAATTCTTTTAAAAGATGTAAAATACCCAAAATTTGCTTGAGACCAAATTCTAATAAGTGTAGAAGCAAGTTGCTTCTAATATTAGATATAGTCTTTAACCTTGTTTCGAAAACTAACATATGATGAAAGAAGTTTTAGACATTATATTTGGACCAAACTTGGTCAATTTAGCTAATTTTCTAATTGTGTTTCCAGATAATATCCATACAAATTTTACTGATATAAAAGTTTTACTTATAAAACTCCTTGATTTATTCCTTAGCCATATTATAGAGTTAGAGGACTTAGTCTTCGGATTGTAGTTGGGAATATTAGCAAAATGAAGGAGAAACCTCTAACGTTATAGTTCCACTCCACTTCTTGAATGATCTCTTTCACTTTGGTTTTGTCTGGAA
>JANQAP020000048.1:9337176-9349938 GCA_026874005.2 Erythroxylum coriaceum | reverse complement strand
TTTGGTCTCATCAATACTTGGATGATCTTAATTATGTATATCACATATACATTTAGATTATGGACAACTCAATTGAAGTAAGCCTATGTGCATAACTACCCTTAAAATGCATCTAATGCATGTATCACACAAAGGATGTTTAATTTAGGTTGTGACTTGACTATGCATCTAAAGTTCGTGATTCGATTTAACTATTGAACCTAATCGGGTACTAGTGTTAGTCTTAGCTAATTCAAATTATGAATGTGATTCAATTAGGAACCCTAAAATTCAATTATTTTGATGTCTGGATTAAACACTTTAATCCTAGTTTATATGCCGTTATCTAGTCACACTAGAAATGCTATGCTCTACTTGGATTAATTCTAAATTAATCCCTAGGGTTTCTAAAATTCCCGTACATCAATTAGTCATCTATAATATCCCTAGGTCATGTCAAATTTATCTAAACAATTTTGGCACATGTCAAAATTATCATGACGGCCAAAATCATCAAGATAAATAAGTTAACCTACTAGATACTAAAGAGACCAATTCGATATTAAGAAAATTTGTGAAACCCTAATTTCAAGCACATGCACTAAGCATGTTATTGTCATCAGAATAATACATTTCTTATCACATAAGAACCCTATTTAGGTCTCATAATTGAAATACATACATTATAAGTTATTTAGTAAGTCAAATCCATCAACTTTCAAAAAGTTGACTTTGACTTTATTTATTAATTGAATGAAATTCAATTAATTCTGGAAAAATTCTAAAGTCTTATACATATTCTAAATGTGTATAATAAAAATTCTAGAAGCTAATTCTTAGGAATTATTTATCAATAAAAAAGAATAAGCCAACACATCACATGTGTATGACACTTGTCACATTACTTCTAACACTAGTCAAACATTACATCATGCATGCATAAGATAATCACCTTAACAACAAGTGTCATACATCTCATATACATGGAAACATCTTATCTTGCATGTGCATTTATAAAATTTATAAAAACATTTTTTATAAAAATTAATATGGAATTTACATGCATGCATGTTCATCACATTTCCAGAATTTCCAGAAATTCATACATACATCAGACTGAAACTAAATTTGTAATGAAATAGCTAATGACATGCAATTGCATTTTCTTTTTACAAAAACATAATATAACAACTTATAAACATTTATGTAAATTAAAAATAAAAAAATTCTAGAATTATTACAAAATTTTCAAAGTCAATATATGCATTCAGTTTTCCAGAAATTCCCAGAAACCAACATATGAACAGTCTGGATATTAATTTGAATAAAATATCAAATGACATTCAATTGCCATTTCCTTTTACAAAAACATAATATAACATCTTACAAACATTTATAAGAAAGAAAATCAAAAAAAATTTCTACATTTTACACAAATTATTCCAAATCAACATGCATGTCAGTCATAACCCAGCAAATACTTTGCACATGTTCAATACATCATCTATTACATGCATAAACTATCTCTAATACTACTATTGGGTTGGCCATGATTGCATGCATCACATGTATGCGGATGCATCAGAGGTGTCGAAATCAAGATTCCGACATCATGACAACCCGAAAACTACAAGATCATACATGCATGCAAGTATATGTAAAGAATATGAAATATAAAAACATTTTAACCTTTGTTTCTCCTCCTTTCTTGTTTCTTCTCCTTGTTTGGATTGTTGCAAATACCAAACCCTTCCTTGATCACCCAAGAACACGCAAAGAAGGAAGATGAAACAATGTGTAAGGGTTTTAGAACACCAAACTTGATGAATTCAAGTAGATGCTCAAATGGGAGATAGATCAAGGTTATCTTACATGCATGTTGATTTATACAAAAATTGCATAAATTGCATGAAGATAACGGAGTGGAATGGTTAGATCTTTATAGCATTAAGCACCTTCAAGTTCCATCACAACTTTATTCTCAATAAGTGGTTCGGTGCTCTTAACCTTTAATTTTTATTATTTCTTGTTATTTTTATTTTCATATATGTGTTGTTATTTGTTTTCTCACATTGAGGATAATGTGTTATCTAAGTGCGGGGAGGATTGTGCATTGGCATGTCATATGCTTATGAGTTTTGCATATCATATTGTCATAGTTTGTTGATTAGATTGACATTGTGTGAACATTTTGTTGCATATGTGTGAATTGTGTCAATATGTCAATGGCTATAACTTTATGGAATTAGTTTAGCTTAACATAGTCTTTTAATTTGTAAAGACGTATTAGCTTGTGAAATTTGTGTTTTAAGTATCTTTGGTTAAATATTCATGTTAATTAGGATATGACGTTAGTTTGTTCACTTTAGGAAATTTGTAACATACATTCATAATTATAAGTCAATCGAATAAGTAGCACCATTAGTAACCTTTCATGGGGAAGATTAGCTAAAAGAAATGAGGTAGGCTATGTGAAATGTAAAAAAAAAAGAAAAAAAGGGGTATGTATCTTTAATAAATAACTATTTCGCTAGCGTTTGGGTTAGGAATAGAGCTAGTAGCTAGTTAAGAATGTGATATAACTAAGTAACTGGGGGACATTCATCATAATTGTTTACCTTCATATCAAAAGGCTAGAATGACATTCCAACCAAGCCTATTAGTAAAACATGACCTAGTTAAGTAATTGGGGGAAATTCATCACAAATGTTTGCCTTTTCATTAAAATAATAGGTTAATGTTAAATAAAATGAAAAAAATGGTGGTTTGATAAATAAATCCTACCAATCTTTGAAAATAGAAAGAATTTTCATAAAAGGTTACTTAATAATAGTTGCAAATTTGGTTGATTACTAATTATCAATGTATATGTACAAGTGCTTTATGTGAATGAATATGATGTTAATGTCTTGATTAGTATGTATATTCAATCCAAAGTGCTTAGCCATAAATTGCATAGGTTAATATGTTGGAACAACTTGAATGATTGTTCTTTGAGGTTAAATTGGTTTTATGAAGTTAGATGTTATTATATCATTGGGGCATATTGCATGAATGTGTGTGTTATTGTTTGGTTTATTTAAGTTGTGTTTTTTATTTGTTTTTTCTTGAGGATAAGCAAAAATTTAAGTATGGGGATGTTGATAGGTGTAAATTATAACATCTTTTGATAGATGTTTAAGTGTGTTTTTGAGTGTCTCTTAGATGATTATCATGAATACAGGCTTAGAATTATGTTATTATTAGTGTTTGTTTATATTTTGAGTGTTTAGGTGGTTTTGAGCATGATTTGGGTGTTAATTTTATATTTCAAGAGGTGTGTTATATGTGTTTGATTGTATGCAAAATAGGAAATTGAAGAAAATAAAAGAATTGGAAGTATGGAAGCAAGCCATGATCGTGTCCTAGACAATAATTCCAGTGAATTTCAGCTTTCCCAGCATGCGACCTATTTCATAATTTTTATGTTTTGGCTATTTTTGGAACCAAATTAAGTAGCTAAACCTTAGAAGCCTTAAGAATTGTAAAAGAATAAGAAAACACAAAAAAAAGTAACCACCATCCTCCAAAGTGAGAGAGTAAGCAGGAGGAGCAAAAAGAGCAATCTAGAAATTCTAGATTTGAAGTTTGAGTTCAAATCAAGTCATTTCTTTCTTTCCTTTGTTTATTTCATGAAAATTGATGTGTAACTTGGATTTGACTATGTTATTCACGTTTAGGATGCTTTAATTATCATATTTGGATTTGTTCTTGAGTTGTTTTGTGACTTGATTGTTGTTGATTTCAATTTAATTTTTTGGTGTTGTGATGTATGGGTATGCTAATACTTCGATAATAAATCGAGAGAGTGAGTTGAAAGTAATTTGATTAGGTTGAGTAAAGAGAGTTAGTGACCTAATAAGTCTCCGAAATATCAAATTGGTAATTATAAGAAGAGAGATCTCGTGTAAGGACCTAATTATTCGATAGATCACTTAAGAACTAATTGAAAATGTTAGGTAGATTTTGTTAATCGAGAGGTTGCAAAATTTGGGATTTCATAATCAATTAGGGTTAATTGATTAGGTCTTGAGAAAGAGCAGTCAATCTCTTAGAAGATCTAGAATCAACACATAATTTAATCAATAGTGGTTAGGGAGTAAAATAACGATAGAATGAATCCTAAGCTTCATTATTGATTTTCCTCACATATTTGCGGTAGCTCATTTGTTAAGTTACGATCTGTACATTTGTGGATATTGGGGGTTTTACATTAGATAAAACTTGCTCAATAGGTAGTGCCAATTGGAATTTTGAAAGCGGTTTGATAAGCCCACAGGGCATCATCTAGTTTCAATGCCTAATCCTTTCTCAAACTATTTACCTTTTTTTTCTAAAATACGCTTGAGCTTCCGATTTACAATCTCGACTTGTCCACTAGTTTGTGGGTGGTAAGGGGTGGTAATGCAATGGTGGACCTTGTATCTTTTAAGGAGAGCATCAAAAGATCTATTGTAAAAGTATATTACTCCATCACTTGTTGTAGTTCATGGCACCCCAAATTGATTAAATAATCCTTTTACAAACTTTTGTACAACTTTCCCATCATTTGTTGGAGATACCGTGGCTTTGGCCTAGCGAGATATATAATCCACCCCCACTAAAATCTCCATATTCCCCATGGAGGATGGGAAAGGGCCCATAAAGTGGATGCCTTATACATCGAAGACTTCAGCTTCCAAAATGTTGGATAAAGGCATCTCGTCTCTTTTGGAGACGTTGCCTACTTTGTAACAACAATCTCATTGTTCCACAAAATCTTGAGCATCTTTAAACAAATACGGCCAGTAAAATCCACATTTGAGTACCCAACCTGCTATTTTGATTGCTCCATAGTGCCAATGTATTGAGTTTCGTGACATTGTGTTAATATATCCAACATTTCTTTATTCGGAACACATCGTCGTACTAAACTATCAGCATATGTTCAATACAAGAATGGTATATCCCATAAATATCTTATGCATTCATTCAAGAACCATTTCCTCTATTGATGTGATAAATTAGAGGGGAGTTTACCACTGGCAATATAATTTACGATATCAACAAACCATGGTGTCGCTAGGCTATTAAGTAACATTAAGGTTTCATAAGGGAATTTTTCATTAATATCATGACTTTCCTCGCATTCCCCTCCTTCTAGATGTGATAAATGGTCTGACACTACATTTTTCACTCCCTTCTTATCTCGTAATTTGATATCAAATTCCTGTAAGAGGAGAACCCATAGAATAAGCCTCAATTTCATGTTCTTCTTGTTAAAAAGATATTTTAAAGTAGTATGATCAGTGAATACAATCACTTTTTACCATAGAAGGTATGAATGAAACTTATCGCATGCATACACCATGACGAATAATTCTTTTTCTATAGTGGTGTAGTTAAGTTTGGGTCCCGTGAGAATCTTACTTGCGTAGTATATTGCATGTAACCTTTTGTCTTTTTTTGACCCAATACACGACTGATAACTTGGTTGCTTTCATCACACATGACCTCAAATGGAAGTGTCCAATCAGGTGGTGTCAAGATTAGGGCTGATGTTAATTCCTCCTTTAATTGATTAAATATGGATAAATAATCATCATAAAAAAGGAAAGGCACATCCTTGATTAACAAGTTTGTCTAGGGTCTTGTAATCTAAGAGAAATATCGAATGAAGCGATTGTAAAACCCAGCATGACCTAAGAATCCTTACACTCCCTTAATGTTGATTGGAGGTGAGAGTTTCTCTATAACCTACATTTACACTCTATCCACTTCGAATATATGGTAAGAAATTTTATGCCATAGCACTATTCCCTCCTACACCATAAAATGACACTTTTCTCAATTCAACACTAAATGTGATTCTTCACATCTTTGGAGTACCCTGTCTAAATTAGTTAGGCACATTTCAAAAGAATCTCCAAAAATTGAAAAATCATCCATGAAAACTTCCATTATGTCCTCAATCATATCCACGAAGATAGATATCATACACCTTTGAAATGTCGCTAGAGCATTGCATAATCTAAAAGGCATCCGTTTATACACAAAAATACTATAAGGACATGTGAACGTGGTCTTTTCTTTGTCATCATGGTAGATGAATGTCTTAGAATGAATGACTAATCACTCTTTTTATCATTTGATCTATGAATGAGAGAGGAAAATGATTCTTTTTCGGTCACCTTGTTGAGTTTATGATAATCTGTACACACTCTCCATCCTGTGACTATTCTTGTTAAATTTAATTCCCAGTTTCACTCTCCATTATGGTCATTTCACCTTCTTTGGTATACATTGTACTAGACTGACCCATTCACTATTGGATATGGGATATATTATCCCTATATCTAAAGTTTAACTACTTCTTTCTTAATCACTTCTTTCATGTAAGGGTTCAACCTACGTTGATGTTCCCTTACCGTTCTACATCCTTCTTCGAGGTTTATTTGATACATATAAACATTAGGGGTTATACCTCAAATGTTAGACATCTGCCATCCTATGGCCTTAATTCTCTTCTTGACAACCACTACCACTTTACTCTTTTGATTCCCATCCAATTGATTAGAAATGATGATGGGTAACAATTGATCTTCACCTAGAAAGGTATATCTAAGATGTGTAGGTAGAGGTTTAAGCTCTAAGGTGGGTGGTTTCTCTGTGAAGGGTGGTATGCATGCTTCAGTTTAGACTAATATGTCTCGGTGAATTTGAACACCCAACTCCTCCATCTCATCCTCTCCTTTAGAATTAGCCTTGTTCATATTCTCAGCGTCATTTTTTATCTCCACTTTAGTTGACTTTACTTCTGCAATGCAATTCTCTACTTGTTCTTGCATACTTGCATTCATATTTTGAATTTTCATACACATACTGCTTTCCTTTGAATTCTTTATAGCTTTGTTTATATTAAATTCCACTTGATCTTCACCAATCTGAAGTGCCAAATTTTCTTTATGGACATCAATTATTGCCTTTCTTGTGTTCATAAAAGGTCGTCTAAGAATTAGCAAACAATTCTTATCCTCTACAAAGTCAAAAATCACAAAGTCCACAGGGATAATGAACTTATCCACTTGCATCAGAACATCTTCCACCACTCCAAATGATCTTTTAATAGATTGATCAGCCAACTGAATTAACATTGATGTTGGCTTGACGTCACCGAGCCTTTGTTTTTTAAATATCAACAAAGGCATTAGGTTGATACTTTCTCCTAAATCGTAAAGGCACTTTGTGAATTTAAGGTCACCAACCATATAGGTTATTATGAAACTCCCTGGATTTTTCAATTTGGATGGCATCTAACTGGTGACTATGGAATTATAGGTGCTAGTTAAAGCTACCATTTTAGTTCTCTTCCCACATACGCTTCTTTGATAATGTGTCCTTAAAAAATTTAACATATTTGGGCATATGTTTCAAAACCTTGAAAAATGAAAGATTTATTTGCAACATTTTTAGTTTTTCTACAAACTTCGTAAATTATGCATCTAATTTATTCTTTTGCAATCGATGGGGATATAGAACTTTAGGTAGGTATAGTGGAGGAGCAACATAAGGTGGGTACTCACTCATATTCACTTCTATCTCCTTTTCTTAGTCTTTCTCAATAGGAGGAGGGGTTATAACTTTCATATTTGTTGCTAGTTATAGTTCTTTCCTACTTCGAAGTGTGATAGCTTTAAGTTGCTCCTTTAATTTTGCTCTAGAAGTGCTTGGGAGATTCCCCACATTTTATGTGGACAAAGTGTTTACCAACTGGCTCATTTGAACCTCTAAATGATGTATGGAGGAGGTATGACTCTTTATTACTTGTTCAAATCTACCTTTCAGATTATTTTGGGCATCATCTAGGCTTATAAGCTTATCCAATTTAGTGTCCATGAAATTCAATTTTTCCTACTAAAGTCCTAGAGGCCCTTGAGGTTAGAATTAACCTCCTGCATTGTTCAACCAAGAGAAATTAGGGTAATTTTTTCACCCAGGTTATACGTGTTCGAATAGGGATTGTTCCCTCCAGCTCTACCAAATTATACGCCCATATAGTTAATGTACTCTACTTCTTAGTCCTTCATTAAGAAACAATCAATAGTGTCATGGATGTCCTGTCCATACAGCTTACACCTTCTTTGAATATCTTTTATAAGGGATAAGGAAGAGGCTTTCATATTATTTAGCTGTTAGGTCAAGTTATCGATCTTAGATTGCATTTCTCTTATATGGTCAACAACTATAGCTCCCTTCTACTCTCGGAGGGTTATGTGTTGTCTACTTCGCTCATTCATCCATAAACAGCTATTACTGGCCGTTTCTTCTAACAACTCCTTTGCTTCATAAACAATCTTTCGCATAAGCGATCTGCCCGATGCTGCATCTGTGGTACCTCTTGTGGGTGGATTGACTCCACTGTAAAAGGTTTGTAAAAGAAATTCTTTTGGTAGGTTATGGTGTGGTCACCTCCTTTGCAACTCCTTATATCTCTCCCAAACCTCGTAAAGTGATTCCTCATTATTATATTGGAAGTTCGTGATTTCTTTTATCATCTTCATCATCTTAGTGAGGGAAAAGTACTTATCTAGGAATATATGTACCAGTTGTTCCCACGTTGTGAAATTTAAGGGCCTTAGCAAGTGATACCAAGCATTGGCTCTATCCCTCAGCGTGAATAGGAAAAGTCTCATTCTAAAACTTTCAAGATTTTGTGATATTGGAAGGTATCACATATTTCGAGGAAGTTTACAATATATGCATTGGGATCCTCATTAGTCAGGCCCTAAATTTGTTCATTCATTTGCAACATGTTCAATATGGTCGATTTAATCTCAAAAGCAATGACTTAAACTGGTGGTCGGGTTACTCCTTGATTGACAGGGTTGAACCCTAGTCTCATGAAGTCCATAGGGGTTCGTGGCTAGTTACCTTAATGTCCTACTTGATTGAGCTCTTGCTAAAATTCTTTTTGCCATTGGTTCCTCTATTTCTTCTTCTTGGTGTTTGGTTCATCAAATGGCTTGTTTTAAGAGAGTGATGTTGAGTGCTAAGGTTTTCATGATCTAACTTGCAATTCAAACAACTTTTGTGTTCATGCAAATGCATGGACACAAAAGTGGTAAGAACACCTTAGACTAAAAGAACTAAACTAACCCTACTACTCCTCGAAAATGGTGCCAAGAACTTATTGATACGCAAGTTTTTAGAATTTATAAGCCCTCAAAATATTGCAAGTGCACAGGTCGTGGGTGTAGTATGTGAGATGTCATTCTGTCAAGGAGTGGTGAACTAATTCAATTCTAAGTTATCTAAGGTCATAAGAATTATAAAATGAAAATAAAAATAGACAAAAAAGTAAACACTAAAGATAATTGGCAGAAAATTAATTTGTAAATTAACACAAAAAGAAATTAAATTGAGATATGCCAAATTCACAATGAGAAATCACACAAAAAAAGTTCCAAATTATAAGAAAGGGGGATTTTTCCTATCATTAATGCTAATCTAGTCATTTATATGTTAATAAGGTGTCGACTCTAGGCTATCAAAGGGATTATTACTCCCTCTCAAGTTGTAATTACAAACCCTAATGAATAGTCCCTAATTAGGTCAAATACTGAACATGTAATCTCTCAATTACGAATAGCTCTAACCCTAATCAGTTCTTAAACTTTCTAAAAAAGAACTGGGTCTCACATGAGATCTCTCTGTATAATAACCGATTTGATTAATTACATAGTCTATTAGATCACTTAACTCTTACTACCCCAACCAAATAATTTTGCATTCGATTCACTCTCTCGATTTATTACCAAAGCATGAAGTTAAACACAAGAATAACTAGATTAACATTAAATCAAGTTAAAATCCCTAAAGAAAATTAAAACATCATGATCAAACCTAAATCCATCAACATATTCATATCTATATCGACAGTCAAAGAAAAAGAACACAAAGATGAATGAAATACACTTTAGAAGGGGATCGGGATGCCTCAGGACAGCAACAGTAGTAGCAGTAGAAGCTAGCTCCTCTCTTCTTTTCTTTCTTTTCTCTCTCTTCTTCTTCTCTCTTCTTGAAGTTTTTTCAAAAGTGGTAGATTGGAGAGCTCCTTTCTAGGTCATTTTTCTTTCTTTATATAGTATTTTCTATTTTGGATAAATCCTAGGATTTTCCCATGCCGAAAAGATTCAAAAAATCCCTCGAAAACTTAAGTCTGGAAGGCTGTCTGTGTCTTCTGTCACGCAGGCCGTGATCATGGCCTAAGAGTTTGGTCTCTGTCATGATCATGGCTTCACCCACCAGGATTCTATCACAACCATAGGCCTGGGTCAGGTTCTGGGCTTCCTTTGATTCTCTTTTGTTCTTTGATATTTAAACTAAAACACTAAAATATACAAAATTTAAGCTTAATGGTATACTATAACCTATAAAACACTCAAAACACATATGTCTAGCTCAATAACACAATTCTAACGTAAACATGTACTAATTATTCAATTTAACAACTAACATATGCTAAACTACCTACTAAAATATTATGCAACTTATCACTATCAATAGACTACCAGGCTTCTCTTATGATCGTGTCCTAAAGGCCATAATCATGGCCCTAAGTCTTGCTTTAGGTTTCCCCCAAATTCTCTTCATTCTTTGATATTTGATATGAAATGCTAACAAACACATCAAGGCACCTCAAATACACAAAATTTAAGCTCAATGGCATGCTTTAGCCTATGAAACACTCAAAACACAAATATATAACTAAATAACACAATCCAAACCTAAACGTGCACTAATAATTCAATTTAACAACTCAACACATACTAAACTATCCACTAAAACATTATGCAACCTACCAATATCAACATACCACACTTAAACTTTTGCTTGTCCTCAAGTAAAGACAAAACATGTAAAAACAAAAACACACCAAACATAATTAACAACAGACAAAACATGCAGAAACAAAAACACACCAAACATAATTAACAACAAAACACACACATAGCAATAATGAGTCAATGGCATTAAAATTCATGAAACAAATTTAACTACAAACACGATCCCTCAAGTTGTTCTAACTTATTAACTTATGAAATTTGTGTCTAAGTACTTTAGACTAAATATAAATACTGATCAAGACCTTAATTTCAAACTCATTCACTCTTATCAGTTACACACACATATTGATAATTATTTGGTAAATTAAAATTCAAACTATCCTTAAGTAGCTTTTCATGAAAATTCGAGCTATTTGCTAAGATCGATATGATTTATTAACAATGCACTCTTTTTATTGCTTTTAATTGACATGAACCTAGCCTTTTGATGTGAAGGCAAACATTAGTGATGAATGTCCCTTGGTTACTCAACTAGGCCATGTTTTTATTAAGCGACTTGGTTGGAATATCATTATAGCCTTTTGACACAAAGACAAGTATTTGTGATGAATATCCCCCAGTTGCTCAAGCACATCACATTCTAAACGGCCTACTAGCTCTATTCATAACCCAATTTATTTTAAAAAGGGCTAACAAAAAAGTCATTTATTAAAGAAAACACATACATTTTCATTTATTTATTGCTTACCTTAGTTCTTTAGCTAATCATTCTCATGAAAAGGTACTGACAAGGCTACGTATTCAATTTACCTAAAATTATAAATGAATGTGGTAAATTTCTAAAGTGAACAAACCAACATCATATCTTAATTAACATGGATATTTAACCGAAACATCCTAGAACACTAATTTCACAAGCTAATAAATCTTCACAACTAAAAGAGTATGTCAAAAGTTAAATTGATTCCTTTAATTCCTAGAAATTGACACATTCACGTGAATCACATCATGCAATCCTAAACAAACTAACATAAAACATACAAAAATCATATTCAAATAAAAACATATAATGCACACAACCTTCCCCACACAATTGGACAACATATTGTCTTCAATGCGAGACGAATAAACAAAAAATATATAAGGTGGGAATAAAAATTAACAAAATAAGAGAAATGTGAGAATAATTGAAAAAAATAAAATAAAAGACAAAAGTTAAAGTATAGAATTGTCATAGTGATTGAGGTGGTGATGGTGTCGAAGATGGTAGTTGAATACTTTGAGTCTTAAAATATCTGTGAATATGTTGTATATCCTGGCTCTGGCGTCTTTGTTCTCTAGCCATCTCCTTCAACACCTTGGCATTTTCTGAAATGGCTTTGTTAATGTTTCAGACGGCCTCCATTACCTACTCCCATCCTGTTAGCTCTTGCTCTTCTCACTCCTTACTGGTTAAGTCCTCCTCCTACTACGATGTTGCCGAGCTTGAACTGGCCTATCCTGTTTTGCCTAAAAAGTTCTAAAAATTACCTAGTCCATCCTACTCACTAGTATATGAGGTATTTGTAGTGATTACCTAGGTCGTCTCCCACGGAGGTCAAATTGATTAACCTAAATTAATTTTGAATGAAAAATAAAAACAGATGCTATCCTAAAAACTCTATGCCAAATTATTAAGTGAAAGCTTTAAAGAAAGTCACGAAATTAGAATGAAAAGTAAACGATTCAACCAGAAGCAAAGAAAAATAGATTAATCGAGATGGAAGGCTATTGAGAATTAATTTGTAACATCCCGTTTCCATATAACGGGTTGGACCATAGAAATTGGTACACGGGAGAGTAATCGGAGAAATTAGGAAAACACATCTCATGCTCATGCATTTGTGAACAGTGATTTTTGCACATGAAAAATATCTGT
>JANQAP020000048.1:9323772-9337076 GCA_026874005.2 Erythroxylum coriaceum | reverse complement strand
ATGATATCAATAAAGAAGTTGGAAGACACTTTTCTCAATGGTTCGAGCAATATGTAAGTTTTCACTTACAAATATTGAAATGATTGAATTATAAGATTTAAGTGTTGAAATGACATTATACTGTTTAATATGATATTTTCTTTTCTGTAGGCTTTAGAAAATCCAATAGAGAACAAGTTCATATGTGATCTTACGAAGGGACCTTTATGAACTGTTAAATAATATCCAGTGTATTTCGTTAATGGATACAAATATCATACAGAATATCATGGTCATAGCATGGCAACAATAAATAATAGAGTTTGCATACAGGGAGAATTGATGGATTACTATAGAAAAATTATTGAGATACTTGAAATTGAATACCCTGCATTGCCAATAAAGCGAAGTGTGATATTTAAGTGTGACTAGTTTGATCCAACTCGAAATGTTGGTACAAGAGTGCATAGTCTATACAATCTAGTTGAAATCAACAAGAGAAGAAGATTTCGACTATTTAAACCTTTCTTGTTAGTAATGCAAGCGATCCAAGTGTATTATGTCCCTTTTCCTAACTTATGACAAGATAAGTCAGGTTAGTTGGTCGTTTGCAAAGTTAAACCTAAAGGTGTTTTTGAATCACATGGAAAAGGAGAATAGAGAATTGCAAGTGAAGCGTTTCAGGAAGATACTTAAAAAATAAATGCATCTGTCATATATGAGGATAATAAACCTTTGAACGATCCATGTAATGAATATGTTGAAATTTTATCTGGAGAGGATGAGGAGGGTTAAAGATTTAAAGAAGAGCATGATTTTGATTCAAATTCTTCAGAAAAAGAAGATGATTTTGATTTACAATTAAGTGATGATAGCGATTAATTTGTGTTTGTAATTGAATATTATATTCAACAAATCAATTATTTCCTTTTTAATATATGCTATAAAATATTGAAATCAAATTGTCATATTTCTAGAAAATTTAATCAAATATTAATTTCAGGTTGAAATATGCCACCAAAGAGAAGACAGGGTATGATGCGACTAAGATTCAGACCACAATTCGGAGGTACTTACTATGCAGGTAAAGCATCTCATGGTGTAGCAAACATTGATGGAGTACATAGCTCAGCTCCGTAATGAGGTGGATGAGTTGAAGGGTAGGGGTAGCACCTCATCACATTAATCAGAGCATCCACCATCTCCAAATCAATAATGTACTTTTGGTCATTTCTATTGAATTACAAAAAAATATTATGTACGATTTAATGTTTTTATTATCAATTAAGAAAATTTATATCATCAATCAAATTTTTGTTTAAACAAATTAAATGTATACTATTAAATTTATAACTTTTTAAATTATGCGTCAACTATAACATCAAGAAATAAAATTTATTGATCATATTGATGGTATATTTTTTAAAAAAAATTTCTAGTTGATTTACCGATGAAAATTTGCTATTCCGTTGGTAAAATGAATACCATTTATCGACAGAAGATGACTAACTATCGGTAATCACAGATAGAATAATCAATTCCGTCGATAAATTTTGCGATGGAAACTAACTGTCGGTAAAATCACCGTTGGAACAAACGTAACCGTCAGTAATGTTTAAACAAATGTTTCGAAGGAAAATTGCAAATTGTTGGTAAATTACCGACAGAATAATATTTTTCATCGGTAAATTTATCGACGGTCAACTGTAGAAGAAACTGTCTGCATATTTACCAATGACGCATTAGTTATCCATCGGTAATTTTACCGATGGACATTTTGTTTTCCGTTAAGAATTATTAGCTATGGCCATTTCTATGACGCCTTTGTCTGTTGGTAAAGTCCATCGCTAAGCTAACTTACCGATGGAATGTTAACGTGTTCTGTCGGTAATTTCCATCGCAAAACGACATTTTTCTTATAGTGACTTGTTTATGTTAATATAAATGGCCCAATCAAGCCATCTTTTTATGTAAAGCAAACTATATTTGAGTGGTTTCTCCACTAAGGGTTCTACGTATTTGAATAGGGATTATTCCCTCCACCTTTACCAAACTGTGCACCTATATAGTTAACTTGCTCTACTTCTTAGTCCTTCATCAAGAAGCAATCAATAGTGTCGTGGTTGTCATGTCTATATAGCTCACACCTTCTCTAAATAGCTTTTATAAGAGCTGAATAAGAGGCCTTCATATTGTTTAGTTGTTGAATCAAGTTGTTAATCTTAGCATGCATCTCTATTATTTGGTTAACATTTATAGCTCCCTTATACTTTCGGAGGGTTATGTGTTGTCAACATCGCTCATTCGTCCATAAACAGCTATTACTAGCTACTTCTTCCAGCAACTCCTTCGCTTTGTCAACAGTCTTTTGCATAAGTGATCCACCCCATGCTACATCTATAGTACCTCTTATGGATGGATTGACTCTATTGTAAAAGGTTTGCAAAAGAAATTCTTTTAGTAAGTTGTGGTGTGGACACTTCCTTTGCAACTCCTTATATCTCTCTCACGCCTCGTAAACTAATTTCCCATCACTCTGTTGGAAGTTTGTGATTTCTTTTATCATCTTCTTCATCTTAGTGAGCGGAAATTACTTATCTAGGAATACACATACCAATTGCTCCCATGTTGTGACATTTGAAAGGCTCAGTGAGTGATACCAAGCTTTGGCTCTATCTCTCAGCGTGAATGGGAAAAGCCTCATTCTAACAGCATTTTTCGACATCTTATGATATCGGAAGGTATAACATATTTCGAGGAAGTTTACAATATGTGCATTGGGATCCTCGATGATCAGTCTGTAAAATTGCACATTCATTTGTAACTTGTTCAATTGGGCCAGTTTCATCTTAAGAAAAAAGGCTTGAACTAGTGGTCAGGTTACTTTTTGATTGGCAACATTGAACCTGGGTCTCATGAATTCCATGAGGGTTCACGACTGGTTGTTTTGATCTCCTTCTTGATTGTTGAAACTCTTCCGCCATTGGTTCCTCCATTTCTTCTTCTTGGCTTTTGGCCCATCGAATGACTCGTTCTAAGCAAGTGATGTTAAGTGCTAAGGTTTCCACGATCTGACTTGCATTTTGAGTAATTCTTGTGTTCATGCAATTGTATGAACACAAGAGTAGTGAAAATGCCTTAGACTATAAGAACTAAACTAACCCTATTACTCCCCAACAACGGCGCCAAAAACTTGGTGATGGCCAAGTTTTACAATTTATAAGCCCTCAAAATACTACAAGCGCACAGGTTGTGGGTGTAGTATGTAAGATGTTGATCCCTAGAGGAGTGGTTAACTAATTCAATTCCAAGTTATCTAAGGCCCTAAGAATTGTAAAAATTAAAATAAAAAGTAGACAGAAAAGAAAACACATGAAGATAATTGGCAGAAAATTAATTTGTAAATTAACACGAAAAGAAATTAAATTGAGCTGTACCAAATTCATAATGAGAAATCACACAAGAAGAAGTTCCAAATTATGAGAAAAGGGGCTTTTCCTATCATTAACGTTAAACTAATCATTTATGTGTTAATGAGGTGTCAACTCTAGACTATCGAAGGGAGGATTACTCTTTCTCAAGTTATAATCACAAACCCTAATTAATAATCCCTAATTAGGCTAAATACCAAACATGTAATCTCTCAATTACGAAGAGCTCTAACCTTAATCAGTTTTTAAGCTTTCTAAAAAACAACTGGGTCTCACATGAGATCTCTCTCCGTATAATAACTGATTTGATTAATTGCGTCATCTATTGGATCGCTTAACTCTCATTAACCCAAACCAATCATTTTGCATTCGATTCACTCTTTTGATTTATTACTGAAGCATGAAGTTACAGCAATTAATCACAACACCCAAATGATTAAACATAAAAATAACTAGATTAACATTAAATTAAGTCAACATCTCTAAAGAAAATTAGAACGACATGATCAAACCTAAATCCATCAACATATTTATGTCCATCTCAACATTCAAAGAAAAAGAACACAAAGATGAATGAAATACACTTTAGAAGGGGATTGGGATGCCTCGGGAATGCAGCAGTAGCAGAAGCCAACTCGTCTCTCCTCTTCTTCCTCTTCTCTCTTTTCTTCTTCTCTCTTCTTAGAGTTTCCCCAAAAGTGGCAGATTAAAGAGCTACTTTTTAGGTCATTTGTCTTTCATTATATAGTGTTTTCTATTTAGGGTAAACCTAGGGTCTTCCTGTGCACAAGAAGTCTGAAAAGTCCCTTGAAAACTTAAGTCCAGAAGGCTGTCCACGTCTTCTGTAAGGCAGGCCATGATCGTGGCCCAAGATTTTGCTCTTTATTATGATCATGCCAGAGGAAGCCACAATCATGGCAGACCTACTAGACTTTTGTCACAATCGTGGCATATGGGCCACGATCGTGGACCTAGGTTGCACTCCGGGCTTCCTTTGATTTCCTTTGTTCTTCGATATTTGATCTAATGCACTAACAAACACGTCAAGGCACCTCAAATACACAAAATTTAAGCTCAATGACATACTCTAACCCATAAAACACTCAAAACACAAATGTCTAACTAAACAACACAATCATAACCTAAACATACACTAATTATTCAATTTAACAACTAAACACATACTAAATTATCCACTAAAACATTATGCAATTGACCACTATAATCTTACATCATTAAGAATAAAAGCTTTTAGAGCATTAAAGAACAACCTAATTTTTCTTTTTCACTTAACTAGTTACTCATCTTGAGGATACCTTTAGATTAGGAGAAGAAGATCAAGATTGGTTAGAAAAATAGCTCTTAAATGCTCATTTGTATTTTTAGTTGGCAAATTAGAAACAAACTTTAAACCTTGGAAAAAGTTAAAAGAGATTGAATTGATAATTACTTATGTCAGTTTTGCAAGTAAGTACTTGAAACACGAGAATGTCTTCTCCTTCAATATCACGATGCTTAGTTTTTCTAGAGCCAAGCTTTGAACAAATGTAGAGAACTATATTTTGGTCACACCTTAGCATATTTCTTATCATGGGTTGAAACGTTAAATTCACCTGAAAAGACAGTGCTAGTGGGGGAGATTACGCTTCATAGAAGGAGAGCAACTAAAAGTTAAGTTCTAAAACTTTCTACAATAAGATATCAGAGATCAATTAGTTGCCAAATAGATAATGAAAGATATGAGCTTGCTTATAGTTGAGAACTGAATAAATAGCACATGAACGACGAGGAGCAAATCCTGGCTCCAATAAGGAAATTTTCAATTTGTCGCAAGGGTTTTTGGATTAACTTAAGACAGCAACTTCGAAAGTAGCTTTAACTAATGTGATATTTTTGAATCTAATTTCTTTTGTTTTTTTAAAAAACTTCGTCATAAGATTTTATTGAAAGAGGTATGAAAATCCAACCGTAACTCTTGTTGATAGGTATGAAAAGCCAATCATGACAAGGGAAGCGGAAATATGGAGATACTCTATCATCTCCTCTCGATTACCTCCACGTTTCTCACCTCCAGCCTTTTATCTCTACTCCTGCTTATACGTACTATCTTCAAGCGCCTCTGTGACGTCTCCACTGCCTCCGCCGTCAAAACTTCACCGCATTCGGTCTATCTCTATGAAGGCACAGTTTGGCACGAGCGCCGCCATCCTGTCCGTCACTCGTTTCAGTACTCTGTCCGCTATGCGCTTTTTGACCTCGACCACGCTCCGCATCCCCCTCCCGACCATCTCTCCGCCGATGATGCTCGACGGGTTACCTGCACCGATGGCCCAGTGTTAGTAACTGCTTGCTCTTGAGTTTAAACACATTAACAATAAAACTTTGCCTTACAATCTTACGTTGCATCATAAATATCCGCTCCTTAATTTGAAGCTCAGTTGAAGCATAACTTTCTTTAAATACACAGTTTCGATATATGGATTCTATTAACGCACAGATTTAACCTGAAAACTTTGGAGTATTGGTTTCTTTAAGCGATGAAGCAGTTGTGTTAATTATTAATGTAATTAAGGAAATGATGAAACCGGCTAAGAGCTCTGAACTTTTGCACTAAAAGCCAGTTTCCTGTAGAATAATGAAATAAAATTAACATTTCATTCATTATTGGATTCTGGTCTATGTAGTTTATATACCTTCTGCGACCTGTTCTGTAAGTTGCACATTTTCATTCTATTCGTACAAATGCACCAATTATATTTGGTCCAATTACTAATCCTATATTATTTTATTTAATCACAAATGTTCATTTCCGTACAAATGCTTATCTTTGAATGGTAATTGTTGAAGCTGTTATTCTACCTTCTTTTTTCTGGTTTTGTGTCCACTCAAATCTGTACTTCCACAACATGCCTTTCTACTAACGATTTACTTGAGCTTCTTAATTTGTTTGGAATTGGGCAATCCTTTTGTAGCCTTCTGTTGACAATACCTTCTAGTGTGGGTTATGAGCAAAATCCACTGAGCTTGTATTATTGCTATGACTTGGATGGCACTGAACAGCATTTGTCAAAGTGCATAGCTGAGGTTTGTGCTTGAAAACTAGTCGCCCATTTGAAAATCCTTCTATAGTTTACACTTCATATAAGCCATCTTTAGTACTTATTTTCTTCTTACAGTAAACAAAGTATAGCTCAGATGTTCTTTTGCTTTACATGGAATATAATGTCGAAGCTGGTAATTCTAAACTCAGAAGCTAACTTTTTTCTAGCTGTTCTAGTTACAATGAATTCGTATTATTTTGGACAGAGGGTCTAAACCCTCTCAGAGCAGCAACCCTTAGTCTTTACCATGAATTGGAGCCTTTGAGGAGAAGAACTAAACGCAAGAATAGTTCACTGTTTTTTTTTTTAATCTTTTATACTTAAACAAGTGAATACCTAGATCTCTTTGTCATGATTGCAAAACTTTTGTTGGTTTTTTATTGCCTTGGAATCTGAGAGCATCACAGCTGGTAGGAATCACGCATCATGTTCCTGTTTAATACCTCTTTGGTTTGAGTTTTAAAACTATGAAATTCTTTATGTACTAGACTTCTTAGCTAATTTTGTGATTCTGGTTTAGGTAACAAATACACCATGGGGAGAAAGGGTTAGGTTTGTTTTCAATCCAAATTCAGATTTAGTGGCAAAGCCATTGCACGTCAGCCCGTTCATGGTATATCTTATTCTTGGCTTTACTTTTTGTAGCTATTCGTTTTTCATCATGTTAAGTTGCTTATTTCATGTTTTTTGTATGTTGTTCCTGATACTTTTTAACAGGACAAATGTGATGCATGTTTACAGCCCTATTGATTGATTGACTCTCATTTTCTATTGATGTATGATGTAAACATTGAAATGTTTTAATTTCTCTTGTGTCAATGAATTCATTCAATCCAAAAGCTTTAGCTTTTTGACATAGCAGAAAAATATTTAAATACTTGAACATATCGATTTGCCCTGATTTGAGAACTTCACCATCGTTTTTGTGCTTTCCATGACTGAAGCATATTTATTGTATCTGACATTTTTCTTTTATCAATTAACTGGAATTTTAAGGCTTGTTGTCGGTTGGCAATTTCATAGTCTGTCATTAGCTCATAGCTTTTATCATATAGCGTGTGTGCATGTGCTCGTTCTATGACTATTGTTTTGGGAGACACTACTATAACAGCACATACCGCCTTCGGAGATCTAATCCGTGCCAAAATTAGGCAGCGCACATTGCTTTTGTATGCATACTCATTCCTTCATCTTCTCATGGTAGTTTCAAAATTAAGGAAAATGGTGGCGTTCATTTTGTCATACAATCGTTGCTCTTTAAAATAATATTTTGGGAAAATGCAGGATATGCTAGGAAATTGGAGCATCAGCACAGCTGTTCCTGGAGATAATTTATCTGTTTTTATTTCTGTTCAACATCCTGAGCTAGGTGACTATTTTGTCGCTACGCTAAAAGCCAAACGAATATCCTCAGTTCTAGTCTCTGATCTGGATATGTTCTTCTGGTTGATGCCTCATAAAGTTGCACTCTGGATTTATTGGCATGTAAGTCGACCTACTGAAGTTACACCAGTTAAATTCTTGATTTAGGGATTATTTCTTTGTACTCAACTCTTCATCCTCTATTTCACTTGCCTAAGGCCATTCACGAAGAGCACCAATAGAAGCAGTGCATGAATTTTGTCACCTTGAGGATCCATGAGACAAAATTCTGGCCATAAAGTTAGCCAAGCAACTTTGTCATAGGATTTTAGTTAGTCTACGTACCTGCTGTATATATAGATGGTCCATTTTTTGTTTTGTAGAAATTTTCTTAATAAGCCTGGTTTTTGGTGTATCAAAATGATTTTGTGATTGTTGCAATCCTTGTTTTCTTTCTAAAAGAAATTAATTTTCTAGTCCTGTTTCATTCACCATATTTTTTATTTGATGTAGGCTCTTAAACTTTGGTGGAAAAACGTGCCACTTATTCAGCATCCGAGGTATAATAATCCTGCATACCGGGAGGAAGCTTCTATGCGTGATCGCAAACTTCAATGTTGCAAGGCTGTTGAAGGGGACAGCAATGGAAGTTTGAGACCGGAAGAAGGCCATCCAGGAAATTTGGCCGTGCGTTCATTCAAGTGGAGGGATGCTAAGTGGCCTTGGTATTGAACTATGAATAAGCCTCGAATGGCATCTCTGTATTGAACTATGAATAAGCCTCGAATGGCATCTCGTATAATTCAACTCTTTAACATCTTCTCAATATTTATCTTTTTGTTATGTTCCCATTAGGTAGGTAATGGGGGGAGACAGACTTGAATCATGTTTTGAAGACATTATGAACTCCATAACATGGAAGGCGATCTCTGAAGAGTGTGTTCTGACCAGCATTTTCTTTTTTCCTTTTTTTAGTAAATATTTATCCTGTAAATGTTTGAGACAACATTATCTGTGTAAGATATTACAGGTCATATTTCTTCGATACCAACGGCTGATCTTTAACTAGTCGCGATAAGCTTACATTGATACAAAGAAAAGTAAGCAGCAATCTATGTCAAGACAACAAAAACAAATCAAACGTAAAAAAGATTAAAGATAGACTAGTCTAAATTACCAATTACCAATTACCAATTACTATTGGTTAACGACCATATTGTGCCCTATCCGGTCCATGTTTGAGCTTGAAGTCTGATAAATGAATTGGAAGCTCATTTTGAGAAGTTCATTTCTTGTTTCACATAGCCAAATCATTTTGATTAAAAATCTTATTATAAAAGTCCCAAAAAATTTAAATACAAGAGAAAAATTTTTGCGATCACTTGTAAGATGATATCTAATGGTTAAATTAATATAGTGAAAATTTTGTAAATATAATGTATTTGAAAGAAAAACATGAAAATCAAACTATATGCTTCTCAACTCTTACTCTAAATAAAATATGAAGGATATGTTTAAAGTAATCGTAAAGAATGAACACTTGCGCAATATTATAACTTGGTTATTAAATGTAGTTTTTTAATAAATTTGTTTTGCCAATTATTCAAATAAGAAATTTCTTATTATTAATAATTATCCTATTTCTCTCCGAAAACAAGTGGTAAATTATAGAATTTCACAAAGAATAACAGTTGCAACATTCCTCTTCTCTACCGAGCTTTTATTTATGAGCTGTTGTGATTTATGTAAAGTTGTGGAAGTAACTAACCCCTTTTATGTATTCTTATTTAATCACACCATTTGTCGCCCACTTAGGCTGCGTTTGGATCTGCGGTGCGGTGGAGATATGTACTTATCCACCACAGTTTTCAAACACAGTCACATGTTTGAATCTGTGGGTGAACAATTGGAGGTTGGAGGAAAATGCGGTGTCAACGCAGAAATCGATAAGTAAAAAGAAAGTTGTGGTAGGAAAGTACTTCCGCGATAGAAATTTTACTTTCCATTAATAACCTTCTGATAATTATTATTTTCTATTATACCCTCAACTAATAATTATTATTTTCTTTAGATTATTATTTTGAATGGATTATTGCTTTATGATAGTTGCACAACACCAATAATATATTTTTATGAAATATTTTATTTATAAAATTTATTATATATATATTTTCGTATTTTAATTTAATATTTTATTATTTATAATTTTAAATTTATATGACTAATAATATATTTTTTATGAAATGTTTTATTTACTAAATTTATTTTATTTATATTTTTCTTATTTTAATTCAATATTTTATTATTTATAATTTTAAACTTATATGATTAATAATATATTTTTTTAATTATTTATACAACAATTAATACTTTATTAAATCAATGGACTTTTTAGTCATTTTATCTCTTTTCAGCAACTGCAATCACACTTGCTAAGCACCTATTTTTACGTTTCAGCAGTTACCATAACAACAATCTCAAACACTAAGTACTTATTGAGAATAAGTACTTATCAGTTTAACAGGTTGTTAACCACCACCACGCTCCTAAACCAAGCCTTAGTTTCTCTTTCAACCCTATCCTTTTGCCCTCTACTTCTTCTTTTAGTATCCTCCTTTTTATCTTACCCTAACTTTGTGTGACTTGTCCTCTTCTCCTACATAGGTTGTCTCTCTACCTTCACCATCTTCTTGCTACCCCTATCATTCCTTTCCCTATGACTCCTTCTCCTTCATCTTATATTCTTCTTTTTCTAGTCTTGCTTCCTCTTAGCTAGTACTTTCGTCCTCCCTCCCGCTTCCCCAAGTTCCTTCTTCCTCTTCTCATTGTCTCCCTTATAACATTTCTTTGTTCATGGTTGTCAGTGATGACTATCTTTTCCACTCATTGAGGTTTTTACCCCTCCTCTTTTAGACAGTATTTCAAAGATCTCAAATGGTCTTGTCCTTTGGTTAGTTACTTCGCAGACAAAATCATGCTTTCTCCTTAATCCAAACGTGGCCTTCTTACAACCTTTAGTTAGTTTGGGCCTAAGTAAATATCTATAAATGTAATACAACTCCTTTCTAAAATTTAACTATTCTTTAAGCTTGTTTGGAGTTCTTGAACTAGGTCACTGGAATATAAGGGGAATAAACCTATCTTTCTATGTAAACATTGGCTTAACATTAAACTCAACAAACATAATTTGAAGGTTGCTCTATTTTGGATGCAATTCGATAATATGCTACTAAAAAATTGGTTTATAAAATGGTTAAGTTACTTATCAAGTGTTGTTGAAATACTAATTTGCTTATATGAAAACACTGCTGCCTTGAAGAAAATTTATTTGCTCAATTCTACCTAGAGGTTTATTTGGAAAAGTATGTTTTAGAGTCAATCAAAATCTATAAACTTGATGATAAGATTATTCTTGTTGAAGTTAGTTTGGGTTATTAATGGAAGCTTAGAAGTAATCAGCCACCTAGGGCGTGGAAAGAAATTAATAATAATGTTTAATAATAGGAATTATGAACAACTTATGGGATTTATTCTAAAAACTTATCTCATGATACTAAAAGCACCACTTAGATGAACCACGAATCAAAGCTTAATTGAAATTGTCACCAACCATTATAGTGACCATCGTTTGGAAGTATAATCCACAAGGCTCCATTTTTTACTCTTGGGGTTAGAATAAAGCAATAACACTAGTAAGAGACCCCCTTCATCCTCTCTATCACATTCCAATTGTAGGTCACAAAATAGTATGTACTAGTTGATACTTTTGTTCCTAGTAAATCTTACAAAAAAAAGTTGATAGCTGCAAACCTAAGAGAAAGGTTATTACTAGCTCATCATATACCTCCCTTTAATGTTAATTCTTGTATAGAATGTAAGGGTATCAACTTGACCACTAAACACTACATTATAAAAGAAATTTTGCATTTCTTACATCTAATAATAGTAGGTCTTTTGGAAACCAAAACAAAAGCTTAGAAGATGCACATTTGGTCCATTTTATTGATAAAAATTGGCCTGTTTTGAGCAACCATCAAATACTATAATGAAGGATTTAGATGACCAAAGATTCCTTAAGGGTGATTACTTCAGCCCTTATCAATCTAATCAAGTTATCCATCTTAGTTTAACTTTAATAAAATTGATGACTATGACTCTTTTTTCATCCTTCCATAAACTCTTCTAAAAGGAGGAATCTATGGTTGAACATCTCCAACATTAGCATTTATATTGCTACTCCTTAGTTAATTTTTGGTGATTTTAAATATTATTTACTCATATAAAAGTGATGGCTAATTAAGTAGCCACTAGTTAAGGAACCTCAAATTATTCGCTTTTATTTCTTCTTCTAGCCCTACTAACTTAACAATAAGACCATTTTACTTAGAACAACAAACAACATGATAGTCTCTTTTATAGGAAAAAGCTAAACAAAGCATTTGAAAAACAACTTTTAATTGAATGATCTCCCATCCTCTAATGTACAATTCATTAATCACCTTTTATCTAACTATAGCAATATTGAAGTTTTCTTGGGTCTTTTTGAAAGGTCCCAATATTCTTCTTTCAAATTCAATAAATATCTAGTGGGTTTACAAGTCTAAGAAGAAGTTGTTCCCAAAGGTATCTAATGAGCATGAATTGTACATATATTTTGCTTAATATTTTCTCTATTTTTCTATCCAAATTACCTTATTTAAATTGGATTTATGATTTAATGTTCAAATTCTAATGAGATTAAATTAATTCCGAGCTTATTGGAGCTTGAATTATTTAAGTCCAATTAGATTCCTTACTTAGCTTCTAGGAAGGTTATCAAGGAAAGTAAGAAAAATAAATGGAGGTTACCAGAAAGAAAATGAGACAGAAAAGAGAGAAATGGCCAAATTAGATTCGGGCTAATAAGACTGGAACAATTTAATTAAGAGTTAATTAAATTAGGTCTTAAGCCTATAATTAAATGTTGGGCTTACACTAATTAATTGTTAGCCCAAAGGAACATTTAAGATTGGGCTGAATTTTGGTTTGATTAATTAGATTAATTGAATTGAAACAAAATCTAAAAAAAATTAAACAAAACTGAATTCTAAAAAGATGTAGGACTCGGTCATGCTTATTAATAAAAGCATGAAAGTGTTGTAGTTAAAAGGACACAGCTCTTTTAGCATTCTCACTGAATGAATGTGTGCATTTTTTGTCTCTCCACTTTCTCAAAACCAGCCGACCATAGCAAGGAAAAAACCTCCTCCATTTTTCTTCTCCTTTCCCACCAAAGGATCTTGTTAACCAAGCTGTTCAAAGAGGACAAGTGGTGGATCGAATTGGTTAAGGACACAGTAGCAAGGAGTCAAAGTTGTAGCGAGGAGTCGGTAATATTCCGATCTTGTTCTTATTTTATTTATTTTCTTTATGCCATATCATGTATGGATTA
>JANQAP020000048.1:9305683-9321936 GCA_026874005.2 Erythroxylum coriaceum | reverse complement strand
AAAACATAACATTGAAGCTTAAAAACTTGTATTAACCTGTAAAACACAAATGATTAATAAACTAACACAATTCTAACCTAAACACATACTAATTGATAGAATTAATGACAAAACACATGTCAAACGATGCCCTAAAACAGATACAATTTACACGTATCAGTTACTAACAAGGTAATGTCTCTATACATAAATGGATATGACTTCTTTAAATGATAAAAGAAATTGATGGGAGTTAAGGAGGCATTCAAGAAACATAATCAATGTCTCCATAAAAACCCATTTTAAGCTCTTGACAAGGCTAGAGACTAGCTTTAATACAGGCAAAAGGAACTAAATGAGTCGTCCTAAGATCTTATCAAATAATTAAGGAGAAGAATACCTTAAGGTATTATACTAAGATCCTTAAAGAAAATTGTTCATTTCTAAACGAAAAATCAATGATATATCGTCTTAGGGAAGGGGATGGTGATATAATTTTTTTATGGATCTCTCTTTCCAAGATTGAATACTAATAAGATATCTTCTTTATCTACAAATGATGTTAGAGTAATTTATGAACAAGATAAGTTACTGAAGTTACTACTGATTATTTCTAAAAGACCTTAGGAATTTCTTCATATAGATCTTCTTTAATCTATATCCTCAATTCTTTTCTACCTAAGTTAACTATCAAGGAACAATAATAGTTACTCTATAAACCTTTTTTTGCTAAGGATATAAAGCATGATTTATTTGTCCTTAATACCAACAAGGCTCCAGTTCTTAATGGAATAAATACTTTCATTTATTTAGAAATTGTAAGATTCTCTCAAAATATAATTAATCTATGTAGTTAAGGAATTCTTCAACAGTGAAGGCCACTGAAGCTATGGAATAAAACTAAAATTTGTTTGATTCCTAATTCTCCTAGCTTAATGTCCTTGAGAGATTATATATTAATAGCCTACTATAATACTCTCTACGATATTATTTCTAAGTTCTTAGATTCAAGATTTGCTCAGATTATCCCTCAATTATCAATCATACTCAAGGTATCTTTATTAATAGAACTCAAATTATCCCTCAATTATCAATCATACTCAAGTTACCATTATTAATAGATCTATTAGGGATAATATATTACCTGCATAAGAATTTTCCAAAGACTATTATAAAAGGAATTCTTATAGTAATTTATGAAGATTGATTTTCATAAAGTGTTTGATTTACTTGATTGGAAATTCATTTTATAATCTCTTAAATATTTTGACTTTCCCTACTTATTCATGTTATATATTGAGCAATGCATTACAACTTCTTTCTATAGTATTCTTATTAATAAAGATGCCATATATCGTATTAAAAGTGGAAAAGGACTTTAAAAAAGAGATTGTCTTTCCTCTTCCTTATTCACTCTTTACATTGAAGTTTTTATAAGGCTAATTAATCATAAAATAAGATAAAAAAGACATCTTTAGGTTTTACTATAAGTGCAAACAATTGGGAATTTTCAACCTTTCCTTTATTAACGACCTAATTCTTTTTTATAGAGCTCACCTAACTTATTAGCTTGTTTCACCAACTCTCTCAACACCTTTATTAAGCTCTCAGGTTTAGCCATTAATAAGGATAAAAGCCACGTTATGGTATCAAAAATTATTACATTTATCCTCTTGGTTTATTGAAATTGTTAGGCTTAGACTTAATTATTCCCTATTTACCTATTTAAACGTCTCAATCACAACATAAAGGATCTTATATAGTTAATGTCAACCATTATATGATATGGCATAGAAGAAAATTAGGAACTGGAGTAATAATAATGTTTCCTTTACTAGTAGGTTACAGCTCATTATCTCTATATTGAATGACTTGCATATTTATTGGTCCTCCTACTTAGTTTTTCCTAAGAGCATATCTAGGGACATTAAAAAACTTCTTAGGAACTTTCTTTAGACTAATGATTCCTATAAAAAGCCTTATGTTAAGGACAATTGGAAGGAAGATTGTCTATGTAAGAAAGAAGGGGGTTTGGGAATCTTTTTCTTCCTTTTAAAAATATAAATTAATTAATTAATTAATATAGGAGGGGAATAAAGCCAAACTACAACACTTTTAAGTGCATAATCAAGGTTACAAACCATGCAAAATCATGTTAGATCATTAAAGACATAGAATAAAGGTGAACAACTTTGTCTCTAAAGATAGTAAAAATGGAGCCCCATTACACTACAAACACGTTGCATTTACAGGAAAATGAGAGATAGGATAATGCATGACTCTGAGCCAAGTGTGAGACTACACCATTCCTTTGACCAAATAGTAGATATTTGAGAGAAATTCATCGTGCATGTTAGTCAAGCAAGGAAATTTTGCATCCTCTATAATCTTTTCTTTTTGTACTCCATAAAATTTTCTTTGTTTATTATGATTCTAAGTACTATCTAAATTGCTATATTTTTCCATTCCCACCCAAAATTTTACATAACTAGCTAGATTTATTCTCATCTTCAATAATTGTGAAAGTGATGTTTGAGGAAATGTTATAGTTACCAATTCATTTGGTGAATAAAATGATGCTTGCTAATAGATTATAGAGAATTCTCACTGATAAAGAGCCATTATAAGACAAATGGTTACATGAGCACTATCTAGAAAATGAGAACTTCTAAAAAATTAAACAAAGGTGTGATTCCTTATAGATAATGTTGTAACTTTCCTAATGAGAGACAAATTATAGAGTGAATTCAAAATCATGATAGGGAATGGAGAGAATTCATGGCTATGGAATGATAATTGGGGTGATTTAGGGCTTTTATATCAATTACCTAACTTTTAGAATTTTAAGTGTTCATTTCCTAAGAGGGCTATAGTCAAGTTCATTATTAATAAGAGTGAGTGGTTTGTGATTTCAAAGGATATACTTCCATCCTTAGTGGTATTCCCTACAATCTCATTCCTAATAGGACTGACAAAGTTATTTCGAAGGGGTATCCCTCAAGGATCTTAACTAACAATTCTTGTAAAGATCTTATTAAACTTAAGGCTCCTAAAGTAATAGTATTAACTTGTCTAATTCAAACATAGTTCCTTGAAAGTCTCCTTCATACTTTAGCTAACAATGAAGAACAAGCCCACCATTATAGATAGGATTAAGGGATCAATTATCTTTAAACTTATAAACAAAATCTGTAATTTGGAACCTGAAACTATAAACCATACTCTCTTGAATTGTTCCTACGTTGGAGCTCTTAATTTGAGCATTAAATAGGTTTGTAATATCAAAGCAAACATCACCATCAATATGTACTTGTAATAATATTATCCTCAATATTATGCATTAAGGCTAGAGAAATTAAAAATATATATAAAAACTCCCTCAAAACTTTCGTAATTAAAAAGGAAGCTCAGCAATGAAGTATTCAACCAAACTCATAATTTGCACAATTAAAAATTAAAGTCTAGATGCTCATAAATAACAAAATTCATCTTGCACTAGAATTCCAATATTCTCAAGTCAACAAAATAAAAAAATACAAGTTAAATAATACATTAAAAATGAAAAAAGTTATAAACAAAATTATATACATGAATTAAGGAGAGGCCTAAAATCGTTGAGGTTGATGCTGTGGTATAAATTGTTACAGATCGGCCCATATAGAACCCAACTTAGTGTTCACACCGTACGCTCTCTATGTAATCTATTGATAGATAATGCTAGCTATTGCATTGGAACCTTTAGTTGCCTAGTCCTTGATTAACCCTCAACATCTTCGTCATAGTACATCATCCCCACTATAGACCTATATAAAGCATGCCTTTGCAAGATGATTTATAGGAAGTAGTCTATGAATAATTTAAATTTCTTTTAGTTTAATATTAAGAAATAACTCCTCATTTCATATACTAAAGTCACTTGTTAGTCGTCAATTTAAGGAGGAAGAGCTAGAGTTACTTATTAGCTCTTTCACTACTTAAAATATAGAGAAAGTTGTTCTTAAGTTGAATGCATAAAGGCCCCAGATATAAATGGATTTAATAGGTACTTCTTATAAAAAAATGTCCTTTGATTAAAAGATTAATGATAGATACAACTCTATAATTATTTAATAAAGGAAAACTATTAAGGGAGATCAATAATACATTGAAATGTTTAATCCCTAAAAATACCAACCCAAATCTATAAGTGAATATAAGTCTATATCTCGTTGTAAATTCATTTATAAAATATTATAAGTTTATTGTAGCAAAGTTGAGAAAAGTTTTAAACCCACCGACAAGTGAGAAATAAGGTTCTTTCCTAGAAGGCGGATTCATCTCCTAGAAGCATTTGGATTTCTTGAGAATTTTAGAAACTAGTTAAAGAGTTGTATTACCTCCACATCTTTTATGTGTTAGTAAATGGGGAGCAAACCAAGATATTTCAAGGGGGTATAGGCCTAATAAAGTGGGTTCCCATTTCAGCCTATGTGTTTATTTTATATATGGAAGCTTTGGTCAGATTTGTTAAACATAAAATCAATAGGGACCCTAAGTTTAAAATATCATAGTCGGTGCAAAATTTTAGGCTATTTAGTTTATCATTTATTGATGATATACTCCTTTTTCTTAGAGATATTGACATATTAGTAAGTGTTTTAGTGGCCTTACTACTAACTCTTAAAGTCCTCTTAGGATTAGAGGTTAACCATAACAAGATTGTTTTTGATCATCTATATTTATGCACTATATAATTCAGTTTGGCCACTGGTCTACAAGTAAATTGTCCTTTCACTTACCTAAGACTTCCACTTTCAATAAAGGGATTATAGTTTAGGGATCACCTTCTTCTAATGGAGAAAATTTAGAAGAGGTTGGGAAGTTGGTGTAATTGATTAAAATATTCCTTAATTCCCTCTATGTTTACTAGACATCATATATGTTCCTTAAAAAAGATATAATTAATAGTTTAAAAAGGATGATAAAGGACTTATTATAGGGTGGTGGGTGATAAACGATTAATTAATTATATTTATATACCCATATTTAATGTGTTTTGCTTGTTATTTAATGGCTTTATAGTATTTTTGGTTCTTATTTCACTTCAAATGTGTTTGTTGGTGATAACTGCCATCATAAACTAAAACAAGATGTATTCAGGTGAAATTATAGCATGCAATGGAAGAATTAGAGCAATTTTGGACTTACACAATTGTGTATAGTGACCGTGTAAGTCAATATAAATGTTTGCAGCTTCAACAACACAATTCTTGCCTAGATGGAGTTACATGCTCGTGTATGTTTCTTGTTTAAGTCTTTTTTACCATGTAAAGTCACGAATTAAGGTGTTTTTGGAGATACACAAATGCCTATATGGTTGTGTAAGTGACCATATATATACCAAAAACCTAAGTTTTTACTATAAAAGGATATTATTGAAGGCTACAAAAGAAGAAGCTTTTTTAGTCATCAGAAACACTAGAGAGGAGGTAGTTCTAAATAGAGGAATAATAAAACAAAAAGATTACATCACAAGATCGATAAAGAGCATTCTTCAATCCAAATTGCAAACGATTTGATTAGAGACAAAAGGAAGATATATAATATGAATTCTTTTATTTATATTTGTTCTTCTGAATATTTTATTGGATTTGTTTTTTATGTTTAGGAAATAAATTGTTTAATGACTAGGTGTGATGAACCCTAAGTTATGATAATAAAGGATTAATGTTTAAGATATCATAGGAGGATTCATCACTTAGTTACTATTTATTTGATATAAACTAATCATAGTATTTACTTTATCCGATTTCGTTATTGTTTCAAATTTAGTTTAGTTTTTTTTTAATTTTTAAGTAAATTCACAACCTAATTTGCCGGCTAATATAAAAGGGGTTAATAGTAGTACTTACAATCCTAATTGGATCAACTCTAACTTGTCAATGCTAGCTACCACCATACCATGAATTTGCAGTTACTATTTATAAATCTTTATAAGTAAAATAATTAAATTAGCAGGCATATTGAGAAATCCGATGTAACGGTCAGTTAGAGCAAAACTTACAAACTTATGAAAGAAGGAGGATTAGGGGTGTTCAGATAAGCTTATGTAATAAAGTGATCTTATGCAAAAGGTTGTGGAGGATTTTAGAGAACAAAGATGCATTGTGTATAAGATGGACACATACCTACTTTATAAGGGGTGTGGGCATTTGGGAAATAAAGACCAAACCCTCCTTTTCGTTCTTCCCGCCATAGTTACCGAAGCTTAGAGAATTAATAACTAACAAGATCATATATGTGATTGGAAAATGGTGAAAGAACTTCCTTATACTCAATAATTAGATTCAAGTGGAACCTTTAATACATACACAAAATGGATAATCACATTTAGAGTAGTATCCCTATGAATGACAAGGTTAAAGTATCTATTGCAGATAACCAATGGTCCAGTTTTTCAAAGGAGTTGGTTCAGATGATTCGTATTTATAATCCTAACCCAAATATGGAAGATAAGTACTAATGGTTGGTACATTTTTTAAGTTAATACATAAATTACTCAGGTAAGGATGCTTTAAGGATTACAGGGAAGAGGTTGCTTAGTGCAAAGTTATATTGAATAAGAATTTAAGCCCTAAATTATCATTCCTAATCTGATTTATCATTAAAGAGAGGATGGAAACTAAGGATAGGTTAAATTTATAAATGTAGCTGAAAATTGTCTTAAATGTCAATAGGAGCCAGAAACCAGCAAGCATCTATTCTTTCAATATACCTTCTTACTAAGTATTCTTTCAATATCCTATCTAATCTTTGCAAAATGTATTAGTTGATAGTAAGATGACAAAATAATAGTAGAAGGATCTAGCAATCTATATGATAAGTTTGTGATCATATGTCTATAAGTTGCAGGAGAAAGAAACTCATGATGATTTAAAGGTGTGGTTAACTTTAAGAACAACATTCTGAATGATGTTATTTAGTAGACCACAGACCAATTTATATGTAATGAAAAGCAAGGAATTACTTATATGAACTTATAGGTGTTTAAAGAGTTAGATGGAAGTAGTTCATAACTTATATCCAGTGGTGTTTAATGGTTCAATATCCCTTAAAAATTGTAGGTAGGGTATAATGCCTTATAAGTCAAGCTGGGTATGGAATTTAGTATTGATGATTTAAGTTTTTTTATTCTATTATGTCAAACTACAACTTAAGTCTTCGTATCTATTTATTTTTCAATGAAATTATTTCGTTTAAAAGAAAACTTATTTTGCTCACTGCTTCAGATTTTAAGAAAACTTGGAAGCAAAAACAAAATCTCTCATTGCTTATAGTTGTTTCTTTTTTATACTTGCCAAATGGTACCAACGTAGTGTATGGAAAATAAAGCTACACCAGAGAAAAGGCACAACAACAAAACATATTGAATGGTTGTGTAATGGTATAGCCACAGTTGTGAAAGCAAAATTTGACACAAATGGGTTGCCATCAATGATGATGTCTGCTCCCCAAAGTTAACACAACCAGTCCTCAAACTCACACACTCAAGTTAAAAGACTTTGAACTCACAGATGTGCCTATGAAAAGAACAATTGGACAAAACGATATACATAACCAAATCAAACATTAGAGAAGAATCCATGGGTAAGGAACAACAATTATGGAGACATCTATGGAAATGTTTGAAACAATTGAGGAGAAATAGGAACGCATAAAAACCAAGTTAACGAATAACTCTCTAGTGGGAAAATAAACAAATTTGGCTTTAAAGGGATAGGAAATAGACCAACAAGAGTCAATAACACACACAGTACCACACCTAGCATGGACCAGACTGGGCTGAAAGGACCAACAACATTACTAGCATCATTTTTCTTTAATGGAAAGACATGTTCAAAATATTTTGCAGCTCTAGAGTCATAAATAGAATTATTATTAAAAAAAGAATCTATATGTAGCACTGTTTTGAACATAACCAATAAACACACAATCAAAAGATCTTAGGTCCAATATTTGTCTTTCTAAAGTCTGGTAAGCCAACTTCAGCTAAACATCCCCTAAACTTTCAAATAATTAAAGTTAGGAGCAAATTATTTCCATAATTCATAAGGGGTTTTGACTAACTCTTTATAAGCAGTTCAATTAAGAATATAGCATGTAAAATTACCACTTCCCCCCACATACTGTTAAATATACCAAAACTCAACAATATAACATTTATCATTTTTTTAAGCATCCGATTTTTCCTTTCAGCTACACCTTTTTGTTACAGTCCATGTATTATACCATTTTTTTAACAAAAATCCTTTAAAAATTAGTGTTATACTCTTCATCCCTATCAAACCTAAGTTTCTTAAGTTTAATGTTGAATTGATTCCTACTTTTGCTTTGTATTTTAAGAACATCTTTTCAACGTCATCTTTAGATCTTTGGAGGCAAACCTTGACGTATTTAGAATAATCATCAATAAAGGTTATATAATTTTTTTTACCCCTTTTACAAATAGAGTTATTAAAATCATCCAAATTTGTGTAAATCAACTTAAGCAACTCATTGCATCTAGTTGTTATAGGTTTGAACAGTTTTTTCACAAACTTTGATTCTACACAAACAAAGCACTTAAAAAAGTTATCATCTACAACATTTATCAAATGCATGTCTGTAAGTCTCTTAATAGAATCAACATTAACATGTCCTAGCCTATCATTCCATAAATAATAGATTTAGCGATGTAAGCAAAAGTAGTAGAAGAGTTAGCATTGAAAAATCAACCATCACTTAAATATACTTCTGCCCTCACTTAGCATATCAACCACCACGTTCTAGTATTTGTGAACTTACTCCACCACTTGTTTTGTTGTCCACCATCTGAAAGTGCAGCCATTTGCACACTACATATTTTTTTTCTTTCCAGCATTATCATCATCATACTTCTTCTATAGGGAGTCTCAAATGACCTTGATAGATTTTTTGTTAACAAAAAGATCAAATAAGGAGTTAGTCATATGGTTTAGTAGATGTCCTCTAACTGTTTTATTATCTTTTTCAAAGGTCGTGGCTTTCATAAACGAAAAATCAAAGAATAACATATAATCTATTTCTAGTTGCGCAAAGACAATAAGCTATTTTTAGGACCAACGTTCTAGTATTTGATTCCATCCAAGGGTTCGAGTTTAGAGATGTCAGGTAGGAATTTTTTTATTGAAAAGAACATTATTAATTTCTTTTATAAATTTTGCTTTCAAATTGAATGGAAAATAAAGGTACAATAGAGAAAATAGGTAATAAGAAAAACTTATCAAATTATTGTATAGTGAAATATTCACTACCTTCAAGCAAATTTTGGCACAATCATAGTGTAATCAATGATGTTGTCAGCTCCCCAAAGTATTGGAAATAGCCTACTCAAATCAATATCTTGTACCCACGCCCATTCTAGACTAGCAGGAGGGCGGTGCGTATGCAAAGTTGACTCAAATTCAGCCTTTTTACCAAAGAATCAAAGGACAAGCTAATTAAACCTTGGCAAACACTTCTCTCAACGTAAAAACTGAATAATGGTTTACAACTATCAACGTGGGACAAAAATATAATACATAGGATAAAAAATGTTTTGGCCAAACAAGTAAAGGAGGGGGCTTAAACAACCATTTATCCAATAGAGAGTTACTAATGTTCCCCTTAGACTAAGTCTTCCCTTCTTTTCAATTTATCCAAAATAATTTTATGTTACTTGCCTTACAAACATTTATATGATAAACTAGAAAAGAAACATTACCAAAACTAAGTACACCAGCTTTCTTAACATCACCTCTTTTACAAGAAATATTCCATGAGCGGCGAAGAAGAAGATGATGTTGACAAATAGTAGCGAAGAAGAAGGAAGCGACAAGCGGCGCAAAAAAGAAGGAAGCGACGAATTATGAGAAAGCGACAAGTGACAAAGGAAAGGACTACGAGCGATGTTTTGAACTTTTCAATTTCTTAATTTAATTATAATACTTATTTGTATTAGCTTTACAGGTCGGTATTAGTCGAAATGGTCAATAAATGAAGCTGGTACGATGGTGAGATTTTAAGTAACGTTTTTCAATCTATACAGAGTTTAATAGTCGGAATAGAACGTACGATATTTGTGACTTTGCTTACAATATAAGAAATGATTTCAACATCCATCTGAAAATGAGCCTCTAGAATAATATAACATCTCATAATTTCAGAACATCATCTTTTTTTTATTTTTCACCCGAACACACAATTTTGATCCTAACAGATCTTAATGAAATTTAATTAATCCAGTACGTAATTATAGGATGACGTAGGCTGCAATATAACTAGGTACGTATTTTATTTGTAAACGCAGCACTAAAACAAGGTGAAATTTTAAAGGTTGTTATTTTATTTTTCTTGGCAAATGATGGTCTCAATGTTGAAATTATATTCAACTCCTTAGCATCCTAACCAAGATCGTGTGAGGCCTGATAGAAAAAAGAAAGGAACAGAAAAAGTAGCTTATGAACTCCAAATACAGATACTTTCTAAAGCACAACCAATTCATTAACACTCTATACTGCTTTCTTTTCTTCATCACCAATCAGTTAAACGAGTCTTCATCGTCAGATTACGTATACCATAAATCTAGCCTCTTCAGACGTGAAGCATATATAAAAAAAAGTTTAAGCACACGAAACACACCTTTGTCTTCCAGTTCTTGGAGGGTTTATGTTATTACCTTGATAATTATATCAAAAATAACGTTGATTAATGGTTGGTAATTAATCTTGCTGACAAGAGCATAGAGTGGTACCCAATCACTGTGTGACATTTCGGCTCCATGGGTCACAAATTCTTCTTTTTTTTTAATAACAAAGTCACCGTAGTTGTTCAAAACACCGAGAAGTAAGAAAGCCGAGATTCAAGCATAAGCAATAAGATTCATTGCAAATAATTGAGTTATTATGACATTATTTTAAGCATGAATAAGTTTGACTTTTGTATTCAATGTGGAAAGCCAAAAACGAAAGGTGTGTATAATGCTCTTGTCACCTTCACGGATCTTCCATACACGTGTCAAACAAACGAAGTGATTGGATCTCCCTACGTTAGAGAAGATCATCCCTGGTGGGTCCTTTGTATAAACGTATGTAATATTATGCAGTTAGCAGAAAACAAAACCAATCATGTGTTTCAAGAATCAGCAAGCTTTTGCGGCCATCTGGAGAAGTCTTTGAATGATGATAATGTTTATTATGTTGCATATCTATCAAGAGCAGAAGCATTTGAAGGGATAAACAAACACATGTCCAGAGTACCTTCAATTCAATTACATGATTAATTTCAATCATAGTAAAGAAATTCTAGGCTATACCCCACTTGTATATTATGTGAATGTATATCAGATTGTACCATTGTGGATCTCATGATCTGATCTTGTCTTACAGATCATCCTAGGCGTTCAATTAATTGATCTCAATAAATTGGGGAAACTAGTCAAGTAAACGCTTATGTGCAAGAAAGCAAAATTTGGAGTTTGATTAAATCAATGTTACCACGTATCCGTCACCAGCTGTCCTTAGTTTATGATGTGGAATTCTAGCTGAGAGAGATCTGGCAGTGTGATATTACAAAACATCACAATTACCTACTCTGTTGTGATGCGTCATCTATCTATTATGTATGTCTTATTTATTAAATGTATGGATATTTATGAAGTAGGATAAAAACAAAATAATAAGAACAGATGATCCGTCCCAGTGTAGAGCGTGGAAGGTTATGGTCTTTGCCAATAGCTATTTCCATTTACTGGCATAATTGTGGTAATAAAGTTGGAGCACCCTATTTTCGTTAGAGTGTTTCAACTCTACACTACTTAATTTTAACTAAATATTTATGTAAATCATATATAAATATATAAATAAAATTTAATTAAATAAGGTAGAAACTAGTTAATCAGAACTCCCAAAATAATGAGTCAGATTAGGACCAATTTGTGAATATTCTGCTCAATCATTTGCCATATTGATTGCCTTGTACTTGTCTTATATATATAAACCCCTAAACATTGGTACTTCACCAACCGCTTAATAATAAGCAAAGACTTGCCTCGGAAATTTCTCTCCACTGCTCCAAACAATTACTTCTCCAACACTAGCCGGCTTCTCTCTAGCAATGGACGAATCACCACCTAAGTTAGTGCAAGATCCATCATTATTCAATCCCTTCACATATTCCAAAGATGACCAGCAAAAGGCTAAGGGATTATCTTTCCTTGCCTTTGTCTTCTCTATATTTTTATACAGTTGCGCATTCTATATATTCGATCTCTCTCCTCCAAAGCTATTCAACGGCTCCAAATTCTGGTTCTTCATCTCCAACACTCTAATTATCATCCTAGCATTGGATTACGGTGCCTTCTCTTCATCATCCAAACCCAACAGAGATGATTTTTACACGAAATACTTAATGAGGAGTCAAATAAATTTACCTTCTTATATTAGCAGAACAGTTATTCCTGAAGAAAACGTCAAGGATTTTCGAGAAAAAGAACTAGTTAAACACAAGAATCTCATTAACCCAGAAAAGGATTTGGTATTTGTACCAGAAAAACCGCGTAGATCCCTCAGTTTACCAGGAAATGGTGGTCCCCTGGATGATGATAATAATGAGGAGAACGTAAGGAAAGTTGAAGTACGAACTATGCAACGCAGCAAATCAGATGGTTCAAAGAGGGTGATGTTTGACGAGAGTAGGAACATCATTAGAAGGGTAGAAACCGAGAAGTTGGAGCGGTCAAGTTCAGACAAAACAGAAGCGAGAGAGAAAGTTAACGACTATGCCAAGATGTCAGACGAAGAGCTAAACAGAAGAGTTGAAGACTTCATTCAAAGGTTCAATAGGCAGATTCGTCTTCAGAATGATGTTTACTCCAAAAGCTGGTCCTCCGATAGAATTTTCAGAGCCTAGAAAATGAATAGAGGAGATCTTACTCCAGGGACTTTTGTTCTCTTCTTGTTCATGTTTTTGTTTGTCCTACTTATTAGATCTGCGGTCGCCTTTTATTTTTGACGTATCAATTTCCATCCATAAATATTTTCCTTTTGTTCGCATTTTGTTTACAGTCGAATCTAAAACCATTAGTTATCAATTTCATGTCATTTTGACCTAATATTCGATTTTTATAAGTGCATGTTAACTATTGTAATTTCAGAAACTATTGTCGTTTCTGAAATTAAAATAGTTAACATGCAATTATAAAAATCCGTAAGCTATAATGTAATGGTAAAACATCACTTCTAACACCACTAATTATCTCTTTCATATTTTTATTTCAACAAATATACAATTTGCAGTCGTAGCGCTTGCTTATTTATACTTAGGAGAATGGCATAGAAAGCTTTTACTTTTTACATGGATTAGTGTAGACCTTTCCACAGCTACGATTGATTAAATGTAAATTATTATTTAAGACAGAATCACAATGTCAACACATATTCCAAGTCTGCTCCTAAACAATTACTAATTTCATTTCATTTCAATTGGTAAAAACCATGCATAAATTTGTACAAAGTGAGTCTTGCGTAAGGATAAAATTATAATCATATTCTTTAAGGGCTATTTGGTTTTACTTCTTTTTTTTTTAGTAATTTTAGTTTTATTTTTTATTTTCAATTTCTATTTTTCTTTCAAATACAAACAAAAACATGTTTAGATGTTAATGTCAATATAGTTATAATTTTTATTATTGATTATAATTATATATTAGATAAAACTTAAAGATAAATTGTTTTTAATTAATTAAATTTATTTTAATCTGTTGTATAATATTCATTAATAAATTGTCAATAAAAATTATTATACATTATTAAAATAAATAATTTAAAAATTAATCTTTATTTATAATTAATATTTATTTTAAACATATTTTAATTACTATATCAAATTTTATTTGAAATTTATGTATTTTGAAAATATTTTAAATTTAATTATATATTAATAATTATTATTTTATTTTGTTTAATTTAATTAAAATTAAATAAATTACAAATAAAATAAAATGATGATAATTTTATTAATAATTAATTTTAATTAATTAAATATACAATATTAAACTAAGTTATTTATAATTTTATTAATAATTAATATATTAAAATAATATATATTTTGTTGATAGTAAATCAAATTATGAAAAACATAAATAGAAAATAAAAACTATTTTTTGTGATTTTCATAAAATTTGAAAACTAGGAGAAATAAAAAAACTCAAATAAACATATTTTTTGCTAAATTTGAAAGAAAAATAGAAAACTAAAAACGTAAATAGAAACAAATAGGCTCTAAGTTAAAGTTCTTATACCATTTAAATCATTAAACTGACAATAAAATCTTACCATGTTGAGGTTTTCTCCATTATTGGTGGAATACCACAAGGTAATTAATGATTTTGGTGAATATTTGTTAATATAAAAAATATGAGGAATAAGTTAGTAATGTTGGTTTTAATATAAAAAAAGTACGGGGAATAAGTTAATAATGTTGGTGAAGATTTTCTAATAAAAAAAGACATAAGGAAAAAGTCATTTAATGATGATTTGCTAGAATCTAAAGAATAGAAGAATTTGGAGAGTTTTTGGGCATCCATAACACAAATGAACGCCACACTCCAAGAGAGAAAAAGAGAGATACTTAAGATAGTGAAGAGCTTGAGAAGAAAAGTTTTACGGTGTATATGATCCACCACAAATTAGGTATTTGAGCATTGTAATCTATCTTAGATAGGGTGAAAAGCTGGTTATCCTTTAATTTGAGCTAGATAAGAAATCATGTAATTATACTATATTATAGTGGATGAACTTTCAAAATTTTGGTCCCATAGTTCTTTCCTTTGCATTAGAGAGTTTTTTATGTAAAACTTTCAGTGTCATCCTTCACTAATTTGCAATTTATTCTTGTCTTTTCTAAATCACACAAAGAGGAAAAAGACCTTTTGCTTTATACCAATCTTTTCCAAATAGCAGTATCAAAATTAAGTTTGTGGGTCGCCATCTTCTTATGTGATTTACTGTAAAGACCACAAAGCTAATTAAAACAACCCCACAAATCTGGCCAACTCATCCCACAAACCATTAAACTTGTATTTAAAAAACAGCATCTGGAATTAGAATTAAAACCAACAAAAGTCCTCATCTTCTTTACTTTCTCTGTACTTTTCCAGCTGGTGAGTTTGTCAAAATTTACCACTTTGTTATAGGTTCCCTCATTTTGTTTGCTTTACAAAAAAATTTGAGGGAACTTTTGAAATTGACAACCTCAAAGTGCCTCACACTTAGGTAAATTCCAACTGCCATATTATGTCATTTTTATAATTTTGATCATCCTACACTAGTTTGTAGTTGGTTTGCATGTTGTGGTTGATTTGGACAATAATTGAAATTGCATGAAAGGATAAAAATGAAGAAAATGGTGTCGAAAAATGATAAAAGAAGAGGAGATGGGAGAAGTGTAGAGGGTGAAGATGATAACATTGTTTTGAAAATTTAAGTTGCATGTAGGGGCAGAATGGGAAATGCAACTAATGAAGGGCAATTCTGGAATTTACTTGCTTGAAGGGCATTTTTAGTATTACTTGAAATAGATGAGGGTAAAATAGGACTTTTAATTAGTTAAGAGTAGTTTAGTAATTATAGGGTTAGGTTAGTAAGGATATTATTTTTATAATTTAGAATAAATTAGAAAAGATAATATTGTTAGATTATTTAGTGTAATTGGGTTGGACATTTTATTTAGTGTAATTGGGTTGGACAATTTTAGTAAATTAATTAGTCTAATAGAATTTTGTAAATTCTAGGTCTTAAGGTCCCTTTAAGAAATAATTTAGATTATCAATTAGTTGAATCTGAGATCGAGGTAAGGATAACCTTAGATTTTACTCTTAAAATAGAATACCATTTTGCTGTTAATAAATTATATTTTTGAATTAGTCATTAATTTAATTAATGATTAATAATTAAATATATGAATTATGTATATTTTAGTTATCAAATAATTGATAAAGTATAAGGTGTTTCACTATTATCTATTGTTAGATTTTCTAAAGCGTATTGCTTATTAAGTTAGTAGGAAATGTGTTAATTAAATAGAGACTGGTTGATAATAAGTTGTGAATAAGTGGTGAAAATCAAGAATCGGTGACTTGTCTAAAATGCTGGGCCCCTCCCCGGGCGGGTCCACGGCCCGACGTCCTAAGTGACATCTGGACCTGTGGCCCACGGGGGAGGAATTTCCCCACCAGTGAT
>JANQAP020000048.1:9290023-9305583 GCA_026874005.2 Erythroxylum coriaceum | reverse complement strand
TCCTCCCCCGTGGGCCACAGGTCCAGATGTCACTTAGGACGTCGGGCCGTGGACCCGCCCGGGGAGGGGTCCCAGCATAAAATATGCTACATTCGGTGGTCTTAGATTGATAGGTTGTTAAGAGATTAGTGAGTGGTGGCTAGGTATCTATCTGTGGAGCAGATACCGGGGCATCCTGAGTCCCAGGCATGTCCTATGCTGATGACTAGGTACCGAAGTGGTACCGAGATATCTTGGGTCTTAGAGATATCCTATGTCGATGATTAGGTGCTAGAGTAGTACTGGGACGAAGACTGAGAAATTGAGGTACCCTGTTCTGATATTTATATATTTAATTACGTTTCCACTAATGAGAGATTATGATAGGATGAGCCGGCAGACCATTGAATGTACACCTATTAGGTTAAGCTAGGTCCAGGCAATTTAGTTAAATATTGGAATAAAGCATAAATGATAGTTATAATTAATAGTTGTGTAAATCATTTGGTGAAATTTTTGAGATGTTTGTTAACTGTTTGGATTAGACTGAGGATTGTTGTGTATATTTGTATTATATGGATGATTTAATCGGTTGACTAATTGTTATAACTATTAATTAAGTTACTTGGTTTTAAGAGTAAGGTCGGTTATCCTCACTGAGTTGGCAGCTCACCCTTTGCCATTATTTTTTTAGGAGATTCAGTGATTGTCGATAACCTCAATATACGTGATTGACATAGTGGAGATTAGGTGGGGCGAACATATTGTATAGTTGTTGGAATGTATATGTATATTTTTGAACATGACAATTGGAGTAGTTGTTTTGTATGTAATGTTTTTATGTTTGACAAACAATCATCTCTTTTAGAACCAATGAGGAATTTGATGGTCAATGGTTTGTTTTGGGAACTATTTAGTTAATTGTGGTTTAAGAATTTTGGGAATGTCACATTTACAATGGAGGGTACCATCACCATGGTGACATGTTTAAACTTAAAATGGAGAATTACTCCTATTGGAAGCTGATAATGGAGAACCATTTATATTGTAAATATTTACATAATTCAATCATGAACTAAAAGAAACTAGAAGGAAAAATTGATAAAGAATAAGAGCTCTTAAACTGAAAGGTGGTGGCTATAATTCATAAGTTCATCGATTGAAATGTGTTTGAGCATGTGTTGACAGACACCAACAATAAAAATTATGGAAAAAACTTGAGTCTATGATTCGAAAGAAGATGCCTCAAAACAAATCCCACCTCATAAGATAGTTGATCAAGTTAGAATAAAAGGATGGAAAAAATATGATCAAGCTCTTAGACATCTCCAAAGGGCTCGTAAATTAACTAAAGATCATGATAAAGATTGATGATAAGAAGCAGGCTCTATTACTTCTCAGTTTGCTATATGATAGTTAGGATGCTCTCATTATCGCACTTAGTAACTTAACCTTAAAAGGAAAACTCACTATAGATATTATCTCTTCAATGTGTCATATCAACATAAAACTAGGCTAATGCTGTTTAGAATAGAAGAATAATTGAGACCCATGGAAGAAGTTAAAGTAAAGGTCATGATAAGTCTAAAGGGTAGTCCAAATCACACCCAATAGTTAACTACTACTATTATGGCAAGCCTAGTCATATGAATGTCAAAATCTCTAGAGATATCAAAATAATGGGACTATCAAGCCAAATTAGATTGACCTAAAAAGGAAGGAAGAGAGGAGTATAACTATTATGGAAGAAAAAGATCATAATGATTTCTTCCTTATTAAAGAAGACAACTATTAACATTGCCTACAATGGTAATTTATCCATTGTTGATTTAGGTTCCTCCTTTCATAGCAGCCTATATAGAAACTTGTTCTCAGCATACCAAAGTGAAAGCTTTAGTACAATTAAGCTGGAAAATCAAGTAATTAGTAAGATTTTATGGATTAGCAACATCGTCTTAATGAACAATATGGGGTGTAAGCCCATTGGTAGGTGTAGATCATAGTGTGTTTTTCTAGTTTAGGTGTTTCTTATATGATTATCATGTGTATAGGATTAAAATTGTGTTTTTGTTAGTGTTTGTATATAAGCGTTTGTTTAATTTAGAGTATGAATTTGATCTTAATTCTATGTTTCAAGAGGTGTTTGATGTGTTTATAGGTGTTTGAAAACAGGAAATTGAAGAATGGCAAAGATGTTGGATGCATGTATGTATGGCATATTTATGCACGATCATGCATGGCAAAACTAACTAATGTTGCAAAACTCTCTAGCACGATGGTGACACCATGCACGTTTTTGATAGAGAATGAAGAATTATGCTAGTATAAATATATATTACAAATGAAATTATGATGAGATCATAATTATGATGTTCATATTGTATTTATATATTATCCCTAAATTATTCATAGTCATTGTTCTATTAGGATTGGGCATTAATAAAACATAAAAAGACTAACACACATTATGTTTTTTTTCTAATAAAGGAAGTAGTCGATCTTATAGACTAAATTATAGAGATACTTAAACAAACATGTGAGTTTTTGTTTAAAGAATAAGTTCACTGAACTGACCTTATATGAGAGTTCCATTGGAAACATTACGTATACGTCTATGGAAGTTCTCATTATGATCATTGTATAAGTGATTCTTTAACTGGAAATCTTCAAAGTATCTTGTATAGAGATTGTTATATTTTGATATTATTTGTAACATATTCTAGTCAATGGTATCTTAATCGATACTCACCAGATATAATATAAATTATATAAAATAGTTAATTTATTAATATAGGATTCATCATCCTAAAGTAATTACAGAGAATATTTTGATATTCTTGATTAGTATTGATTTGAGAAATGCTTGGCTAAGGTGGAATGACATGTTGAAAATATTTTTCAAATGCCATCAATTGAATCAATTACTAATGGTGGAGAACTAATATGATTGGATTCAAATAGAGTAGATATTAATTCCATATTCTATATCTAATAAGAGCATTAGATGATGAAAGGATTGAATTATATAAAAAATGATGCATAAAAAGGTCAGTCAAAACTACTTTGACATTCCTAAATATTTTGGTGATCATGATGCATTGTTAGATGTCAATCTTGATCTATAGATATAAATTATCTAATTATAGAATTAAAGATAAATTAAAAAAGTTTAATTAATCTAATCTTAAATATGATCTAGGGTTAAAATTTATATCCATTTCCAATATATTTAGGACCCTAATAAGTCAAACATAAAGAACTAGTTGAAGAGAGAAAAGATATTTTAATCAAGATAGACTTATTATAAAATTTTAGAAACTTTATGATTAAATATGAGATATTCAATAAATGAGGACCAATATAAGATATTGGATCTTATTTAAGCATAATTAAGTAATTCCAATTAAAGTTTAAATGAAATTAGAGTTTTAGTTTCAATTAAAGTACTAAAATGTCGTAAACTTATTATAAATAAGCATAGGCTCTGAGGGAACTAGCACTTTGTTAAGAAAGTTTTTCTTCTAATAAAACCCCTAATATCCACAAGTATATAGATCATAACTTGAAGTATTAAAGGTGTTAATCCCACAAGGAAATAATTAAAACTAAGTGAACCTAACTTTGTCTAAGATATCAGGATATGAATTGAATGAAATAAAATATCAAAAATTTAAAACAATTAAATGAAACTAAGCAATAATCAAATAACAAATGAGTTACCACAAATATGTGAGGAAAATTAAGGATGATACTTAGGATTTATTCTATCATTATTTTGTTCCTTTAACCCTATTGATTTAATTATGTGTTAATTTTACATCTTTTAATAGATTAACTATTGTTTCTCAAGACCTAATCAATTAACCCTAATTGAATATGAAAATTCCATAATTGTAATCTCTCAATTCACAATTCTTTCCCTAACATTTTTAATTAGTTTTGACATGATCTATAGAATAACCAATTTCTCACACAAGATCTCTCTTTGAATGATGGTTGATTTGTTAATTGTGTGACATATTAAATTATTAACTCTTGTTGCACAATTTAATCAGATTACTTATAATTATCCTTGGCATTCTGAATCGGTTAAATAACCCTTCAATGAATTTCTGAACAACTTTTCCATCATTTATTAGAGTTGCCATAACTTTGGCCCATCTTAATACATAATCCACTCATACGAAAATGTATGTATTCCCGATAGAGGATGGGAAAGGACATATGAAGTCGAGTCCCTACACATCGAAGACTTCAACTTCCAAGATGTTGGATAAGTGCATTTCATATCTTTTCGAGATGTTGCCCACTTTTTGACACATATCACAATATGCCATGAATGCCTAAGCATTTTTAAATAAATGCGGCCAATATAATCCACATTTAAATACTCGATCCACCGTCTTGTTCATGCCATAATGTCCAGTATATAGAGCTTCGTGACACTGCATTAATATATCCAACATCTCCTCCGAAGCACACCTTTTTATTATTATATTAGCACATGTCTGATATAAGATTAGATCATCCCATAAGTACTGGGTACACTTATACAAGAATCACTTTCTTTGTTGATATGATAACTCAGAAGGGACCTTACCATAGGGGACAAAGTTTGTTATATCATGCGAACCATGATGTCGCCATACTATCAAGTAACATCAAGGTTTCATAAGGGAATCGCTTATTAATATCATTACTTTACTCAATTTCCCCTCCTTCCAGACATGATAAATGTTTGCTACCATATGCTTGGCTTCCTTCTTATCTCGTATTTCGATTTCAAATTCTTACAGTAGTAGTATCCATCGAATCATTCTCAGTTTTGCATCCTTCTTAGAAAAAAGATATTTAAATGTAGCAAGATTGATAAAAACAGTTACCTTAGAGCCTAAAAGGTATGATTGAAACTTATCACATGCATACACCACTGCTAGTAATGTGTAGTTTAATTAGGTCCCAGTTAATGTCTTACTTGCATAGTATATTGCATGTAACTTCTTATCCTTCCTTTGGTCTAACACGCAACCCACAGTTTGATCACTAGCATCGCACATGACCTCGAATGGGAGTGTCCAATCCGGTGATAATAAGATCGGTGCTGATGTCCATGGCTTCTTTAATTGGTCAAATGCAACTAAACATTTTAATAAAAAAAAGGCACTTCCTTAACTAATAGGTTTGTTAGAGGTCTTGCTATCTGTGAGAAGTTCTGATAAAGCGGTGGTAGAATCCTGCATCACCTAGGAATGCTCTCACACCTTTGACATTTATAGGTGGTGGAAACTTCTCTATAACCTCCATCTTTGGTCTGTCCACTGCAATTCCTTGGTGCAATATTTTATACCCTAGCACTACTCCTTCATGCACCATGAAGTGACACTTTTCCCAGTTCAATACCAAATATGATTTTTCATATTTTTGGAGTACTCTGTCTAAATTGATTAGGAACTACTTAAAAGAGTCTCTAAAGACTAAAAGATTGTCCATAAAAACTTCCATAATGTCCTCGATCATATCTGCAAAGATAGACATTATGAACCTTTGAAATGTAGCTGGAGCATTGCATAACCCGAAGGGCATTTATCTATATGCAAATATACCATAAGGACAAGTAAAAATGGTCTTTTCTTGGTCCTCAAGATAGATGAATATCTTATTGTAGCCCCAGTAACCATCTAGGAAGCAATAAAATTAGTAACCAGCTACTCTCTCGATCATTTGATCTATGAATGGGAGAGGGAAGTGATCCTTTTTAGTCACTTTGTTAAGCTTTCAATACTCTATGTAGACTCTCTAACTTGTGGCTGTTCTTTTTAAAATTAGCTCTCCACTTTAACTCTTCATAATGGTCATTCTGCCCTTCTTTGGTACGCATTGTATCAGTTTGAACTATTATCTACTAGATATTGGGTATATGATACTCGCATCTAAGAACTTCACTACTTCCTTTTTTAGCACTTCCTTCATATGAGGGTTCAACCTATGTTGACATTCCCTCACCGCTCGATTTCCTTCTCGAGATTTGTTCGATGTTTAATGACATTTGGGCTTATACCTCAAATGTCAGATATCTGCCATCTCATTTCCTTCATCCACTCAATTGCTACCACCCTACTCTCTTGTTCGTCATCCAATTTGTAGTATCTTGTTTTCCCATATTAAAGGTTAGAACCCTAGATTTTTATAAATGAGAAATAGCATTGAGAAATTAGGAATTGCATTTCATGCTCATGAATAATATAAGCATACACACATGTGATTATTGATGTTTGCACACGTTATAATGACTGTTCATGCACTCAATTGACATTTTTTGGGTATAAATGATTTTTTTGTGATTATAATGTGAATAGTGACTATTTTGTCTTGAAAATTAATTTGATGAGTATAATTACTAATTTAGAATTTTTAGCAAAAATTGGGAAATTTCTAAGATTTTGGGTATTTTTGGACTAGAAAAATGCCAAGTGGCAAGATAACTGATAAATGGTAGTAGAAATAAGTGAAAATTTGTAGTAAAAATTATTGATAAGTGACATTAGGTTTATTGAAAAGTGTCATAGAAAATTAGGTGACAATTGGATTTGAAATTGGGAGACAAATGGACTACAAATTTAATGATATGGGGTACAATATTAAAAGACATTAACATTTTAAATTAAGAGGTAAGTGTCATGACACTTGTTATGACACTTACCCAAGCTTTTTAACCTAAGCATTTAACCCACGAAACTCATATATTGAAAGACCATTCATATGTCTTTCATTTCTGTACTACATGCTCTTGTTTTCTTCTTCATTTTCATCTCTCCATCTCACGAAATTAACAACCCAAATCCTCTTCACGTTGAGGTTTCTATCATCTTCCACTTGTTTCTTCAAGACCTTTGTTGTCTTCATCACTTGTTACCAAAAGATCTAGCCTCTTCCACCTTGGATGACGATGATCGTATATGCATGGAGAGCTAGGTTTTTATGTGATTTGAAGAGCTTAAGTTAAACAAGTAAGTATAAACCATTGTTCTTCATAGTTTGTTAAATAGCAACTTTTATGATGATAGTTAGAGGTTGAATGACCATAAAACGGTGATGAATATATGTTGGAACGTAGGTGAAGAAATGAGAATATTGATGTCTTGTTTTGTGTATATGATGAGTAATAATTCACAAATTGTTATAGAAATGTTTTTTATATAGAATGATTATTTTAATGGTGTAAAAAGAATGCAGAAATTTTGATAAATGAATGGATATGTTCATGCTCTGCTTTTAATGTATAATAATATGGATTTTATTGGTTGTTATAGAGATGAAATAGAATGAGTTTGAAGTTAAAGAAAAGGCAAGTGTAGTGTCTTGAAAAGAGAAGAACCAGGATGATAGTTTAGAGATAAAATGAAGGTGATAATGGAGTTGAATATGTGTTGAAACATTGATGAATGTATACACATGTTTGATGTCCTGTTTTTGTGGTTATGATCAATAATCTTGTATGACTTATTTTGAGGATGTTTTGAATTGGAATAGAGGTGAGAATGAAGAGGAAATGATGTAGAATGATAAAATAAGTATAAAATGATTTGGATGTAACATATAGGAGTTGAAAATCTAGGAAATTGGAAGATGAATTACTAGGATTTTTGGATATGAATAAGGGAAGTGCAGAATGTGTTGGAAAGTTTCTGTTGGACTAACCCACGATCTTGGGAAGTCATCCATGATCGTAAGAATAACTTTTACGTGAATTATACTTCTTTTAGGTGATGTTTGAATTGTCTAATGTTAAGGTACTTTATTATAATGCATTTAGGCTTAATGAAGCTTAAAATGAACTTAGTTTGATGATGAATAAAGTGATTAAATGTTGACAAGTTTAGGGTGATAATTAAGGTTATAACTTAAGAATGGATTGTTATACATCAAGTATTCAAATTTGGAAATTTGGAGATGTTATAAGAATGAAAGTGATCTTGTGAATGCTAATGTGATTCAAATGAGATGAGTAAGGTATATTAAGTAAGATTGAATGAGAATTTGGATATTTTGTGATCTTATAATGCTAGAACAACCTTGGTGAATAATTGATTGAGGAAATTTAGAATAATCAAATATATTTGAGGTATAAATCTAAGAGTAAGCTAGACATGTATAAGTATAATGTTAAATGATCACGAGATGTGAATTAAGGAAATATACCTAGAATAGTCAAATTGAGCATGCATTATACATAACACATATACATATGTGTATGATTGAGTATTAATGTGATTGTCCAAAATAGTAATGTGTAAATGTGTATGTATTGCATAATATAGAAGTGTAAATAGAGCGACCGCATCCAGACATTACCAGGACATCGAGGCAATAGCTATTTGTAGCATACTGTGAGTAACCTAGATGTTCTCACTAAGATTGTCTATTCTGGACATTGATAGCCCGATGCATTTGATGCATGAAAATTTCATTAGAAGTGCTCATTGAATGTGAATGAGAAAGAAATAAATGTACTCAATATAATTGTTGAATGCCAGACTTAGACTCAATGAAAATGTGAAAGTGAATTTGTAAATTGAATAAAAGTGACTGATTGAATATATGAGATTTGATGCACTTCATTACATGAATGCATGATCAGATAAAGGTAGTTATAACTGGAGTCGCCAGTGAAAAAGAGCTTAAAGCTCAAAATGTGGTAAGAGCCTTAGGCTCACTATGTAAAATGAGTCTAGTAGCCCCAACAGATACAGGACAGTTATTAATGAGCCCGATATCTATAATAGATACAGGACAATGAAAAAGGCACTCGGTCATAGCAACATAATAATTGAATGTGAGTCACATATGTATTGCATATATAATTGATATGTATGTTTCAAATGATCAAAATAAATTGTTTGAATCGTTTTGAATGAAAAATGTGAATTCAGTGAAAAAAATGGTATTTGATGCAATCTGATGATTAGTGAAGTGATGTGCCTTATTTGATGATGTGAATTGTCTGTAAACTGTTTATGTTATGTGATATGAGTGAGCTCATCAATGATGGCTTGCTCACTGATTTTGTAAAACTTATCAAAATTACAATGTGACTTTTCAGGTACGAGAGAGGAGACGTAACTTCTAAGACTAGTTAGAAGAAATAGAGCACTACTTTTGGACTCGAGAAATGGCTCAAAGGTCGGTCAGCTGAGACTGAAGAGTTAGATAAAGTTTTTGTATAATTCCTCTTTCATATAGAATGTGTAAAAGAGCAATAGACTCTCATAGTTTTGATGTTGTATATATATGGATTGTGTAGTATAATAATACAATGTACATTATGTTTTATGAAATAAAATGAGGAATTGAGTTCTAGATATCGTGTTATTCGCATTTTAAATTATGATGTATTAATAAGTGAATATGAATGCTCTAATGCACTGTTTCCATTGAGCATATGCTCGAACGTCTGATGGATGTACGAGCACGTGTCGGATGGGAGTGAGGTGCTACACAATTGATTGGAAATGATGATGGGTAAAGTTTGACCTTCACCTAGAAAGGTATATCTGAGGTATGTGGGTAAAGGTTTGGGCTCTAGAGTTGGTGGTTTCTCCATAGAGGGTGGTATGGGTGCTTCAATTCTTACTAATAATTTTTTATGTCTCGAAACATCCGACTCCTCTATCTCTATATCTATCTCAGACTCCGCTTCGTTTGCCCTCTCAACTTCATTGTCTGTCTCGACTTCCACAAATCTAATTTCTTCAAAACAACTCTCTTCTTGCTCTTGAATACTTTCGTCCATGACATCAATCTTCATACAAGCACTACTTTCTTTCAAATTTTTTAAGGCCTTGTTTATGTTGAACTTCACATGACCTTCACGAATCTTAAATGTTAATTTACCTTCATGAACATCAATCATTGTTCTTCCTATGTTTATGAAAGGCTATCCAAGAATTAATGCATAGTACTTATCCCTTCGAAATTAAGAACAATAAAGTCCACAGGGGTAATAAACTTGTCCATTTGTATTAAAACATCGTCCACCACTCCAAACGGTCTTTTAATTGATTGATCACCCAACTGAATTAGCATCAAAGTTGATTTGACCTTACCGGGCCCTAATTTCCTGAATATCAACAAAAGTAAAAGATTGATGCTTGCTCCTAAATCACATAAGCAGTTTGCAAATTCAACTTCACCAACCATACAGGGTATTGTGAAACTCCCTAGATCCTTTAACTTGGAAGGCATATGACTTATGATGATGGAGCTACAGTTGCCAGTTAATGCTATCCTTTGTTCCTCTCCCCAAATGCGCTTCTTTGATAACATGTCCTTCAAGAATTTGGCATACTTGCGCATATGTTCCAATGCCTCTATGAAAGAAAGATTAATTTTCAAAGTCTTTGATTTCTCCTTGAACTTTTCAAATGGCATGTCGAGTTTGCTCTTTTGTAAAGTAAGCAGAGGGGCAGAGAGGCAACGTAAGAAGGGTATTCACTAATGTCCACATCCTTCTTCTTTTCTTGGTCTTTTTTTATTGGGTGGGGTGCAGCTTTTAACTCTACTAGTTGTTCAACTTTCTTCCCATTTTGAAGTGAGATTGCCTTTAGTTGCTCCTTTAGTTTTGCTTCAGTATTGCTTGAGAGGCTCCCCACACTTCTTGTAGACAATGCATTTGTTAGTTAGCTCATTTATACTTCTAAGTTGTGGATGGAAGAGGCATAATTTTTTGTTTCTTATTCGAACTTCCCTTCCAATCTCTTATGAGCGTCATCCATGTTTACGAGCTTATCTAAAATTTTGTCTAACTTAAAATCTGTATAATTGGGTTTTTCCTGTTAAAATCCAGCTGGCCCTTGAGGTCGAAATTTACCTCCTGTATTATTCAACCAAAAAAATTTTAAGTAGTCCTTCCACCCAGGATTATACGTGTTAGAGTAAGGATTGTTCCCCCCTCCTTGACCAAATTGCGTTCCCATATAATTGAGTTGCTCCATTTCATTGGTTTGCATCAATAAGCAATCGATGGTATCGAGGTTTTCTTGTCCATATAATTCACATCTATGCTTAATTGGTTTGACTAGAGTTGATGTAAAAGCTTTCATACTGTTGAGTTTTAAGGTTAAACTATCAATTTTTGCCTGCATTTCTGTTATCGAATCAATAGCAAATGCTCTCTTTTAATTGCGGAAGGTCATTTGTTGTCTAATTCTATCTGACGACTAAAGACAAATATTATTCACCAACTCTTTTAGCAATTCCTCCACTTCCTCAACTATTTTTCTCATAAAAGATCCTCCATATGCCACATCAATGGTTCTCCTTGTGGGTGGATTAACTCCATTGTAAAAGGTTTGCAGAAGAAATGCTTTGGGTAGGTTATGGTAAGGATACCTCCTTTATAAATCCTTATATCGTTTCATGCTTTATAAAGTGACTCCCCATCATTTTGTTGGAACTTTGTAATCTACTTTATTAACTTTTTCTTCTTTATGAGGGGGAAGTATTTGTCCAAAAATACATGCACTAGTTGCTCCCAAGTTGTAATGTTTGTTAGGTTTAACAAATAATACCATGCCTTGGCTCTGTCCTTAAGTGTGAAGGGAAAGAGTCTCATCCTAATAGCATATTCCGACGCTCCATGATCTTGGAAAGTATCATATATTTTCAAAAAATTCACTAAATAGAGGTTATGACCCTCATTAGTTTACCTGTTAAACTGCATATTAGTTTGTAGCATGTTCAACAAAGTTGACTTAATCTCGAATGTTACTGTTTGCGATAATGGTCTAGTGATGTCTTGATTTATAGTATAGAACCATGGTCTTACACAACAAGCGATGGAATGTGTAGATTTTTCATCGGTAAGCTAATTTTGTGACGGAATTTATCGACAGAGTAAGTCGTCGGAGAAACAGCCGTAGGTAATAATTGTCAACGAAGCACATACTTTCTGTCACTAATTTATTGACGAATATTTTATTTTCTGTCATTATATTTAGCGAAGATAATTTTGTGCTGTCAGTAAATTTACTGACAGATTTAGCAGCTTCGTTGGTAAATTTGCAACTAACTATACCGACGAAACTTAGTTGTCTGTCGGTAAATTTATTGAAGGATTTTGGTTTTTTGTTGATAAATATACTGATACTGTTTTTTAAAATTTTTTCCTACATTTAATTTTATTTGATAATCTTATGATTGATGCATAATTTATACAGTTGTCAGTTATCTATTGATAATATTTTGATTTGTTTTTACATTTAATTTGTTAAAATAGAAAGTTAATTGATGATATAAATTAAAAATTATCTTAATTGATAATAAAAAATTTATTTTGTACAATAATAAGTATTTAACAACTATTCATTTAGTGGCTACAATTACGTTATTCATTTGGTAAATGTGGACACTATGAATATTGCGATAAGGTGCTGCCCTTCTCCTTTGAATCATCTACCTCATTACAGAGCTGAGTTATGTACTCCATCGACTATTGCAACTGAGCTGCCAATGCCTGTACTGTACTCTGAAGCTCATGGACTTTATTGGGTGCGGACTACCTAGTAGATATTGTAATGGATGTGGAGGATTGCGAATAACATGTATTCGCAAATGAACCTAAGTCAAATATCCTTCCACGACTGTCCCTACCACCCACTGCATGAAGATAGGTTTGACTCTCATTAACATCTTCAAATTGCTGAGACTGTCGTTGAATGTTTTCTTGTATTTGATCCTTTCAGAAGACAATGTTTATATTAATAAGTGATAATTATTAAGCATTAATATTAAAGCTTAAATTTTCCATACATTTAGTTCTCTACATTAGGTGTTGATGAAGGTCACTCCATCATGCTTCTTAGTATGAGTGTGCAAAAAGAGCTGACAGGATGCAGGCTTCGACCCATATACTTTTCCTGCATCAAAATAAAATCTTATAAGTGAATTATAATTTACAAAAATTTTGACAGAATTTTCTCTATTTTTATGATATTTACCCCTTGTTAAACAAAGAAAGTAACTCAACAATACAACCATATATGACACCAAACATTTATAACATTATCATTATCCATAATACACATATTTTTATTCCAAAATTCACACATCAAATTAAATTGAAATACATCAAAGTAAAAAAAAATCAAAATATAAGTGTAAAGTGTAGATACTTACAAGTCTCTTTGCATACTTGTGGTGGATAATAGATCCTCTAGTATATACGGAAAGACCCTCTCCCCCAATCCTTCATGTCTGTTGGTAGAATTACGCTCTGAAATGGATATTGCCTCAGGTGATGTCCAATACTGTTGCCAACGACTCCATATTTGTTCATAAATATAAGGTGGTCATATAGCAGTCTTGTGTATCGCACCAAGAAAGTCTCGATAATGTGTAGATGCTCGTTTCTCTCATATTACATAAACGACCGCGTCAAATTCAAAATCCCAAAAAAATTCTTTCTGAAAAATGAAAAACATACGATAAGTACTTATAATCTACAATATTTTTCTAATTAATGTATAAAAATTAGTTAAAATACAAAAAAATATTTTTTGTGCCTCAAACTCCTGATAATAAAAATCCTTTATCGCCTGAGAGATATTCTTCCATATATAACCCTCAAGATCAATCTTCTCCTTGAATTTGGACGTCATGTTTTCTAAGCACGGTCCAAATAGAATTAACCTAATATAAAAATAATTAATTTTATATCATTTTTAAATTTAAACCTATAAATTAATTATAAACATATGGTATTTTATGTATTTTCACTGATTGATTATTGACAATTGTGATGTAAGTTCTTTCATCAACTCCCTTAACTCCAGGTTGGAGGCTGCCTCCTTCATCTGCATCATTTACCCCTGATATTTCTGTCAGTATAGAGGTGGATGATGGTGTAGTAGCAGGTATGAAATGTGATGCCTTATCTGTAAGTGTAATAGCTAGAGGTACAGCATCTAATTCGGTTGCAGCTGTAAAATGTGATGCTTCACTGGACAGTAATTGGCTCCAAATTATGGTATGAACCTTGGTCGCATCATATCTTGTTTTCTCTTTGGTGGCATATTTGAACTTGAAATTCATATTTTATTGAATATTCTAGAAATAAAACAATTTCAATTCCATATATAACAATATATTATTGATTCAATAATTAATTTATTGAATATAATATTCTATTACAAACATAAATTAATCACTATCAGCATCATCATCTTCTTTTTTTGAAGAATTAGAATCAAACTCAGGCTCCTCTTCAGATCTCTCACTCTCCTCATCCTCTCTAGATGAAATTTTAACATATTCATTATTTGGATCGTTCAAAGGTTCAATCTCGTCATATATAATAGATTCACTTATTTCATTAAAATTTTCCTGAAGCGCTTAACTTTCAATTCTTTGTTCTCTGTTCTCCTTTACCTTGTGATTCAAAAATAACTCTAGGATTAACTTTGCAAATGGCCAACCAATCTAACTTATCTCGTCGTAAGCTGAGAAAAGGGGCATAATACCCCTGGATTGCTTGCATCGCCAACACGAAAGGTTCAAATTGTCTAAATCTTCTTCGCTGGTTGATTTCAACTATATTGTATCGACTATGCACTTTTATACCACCATTAGGAGTTGGATCAAACCAGTTACACTTAAATATCACACTATGATCAGATATATGCCCTTCAGACTTTATGTTCAATATTCGAGCAATTGAGGACAATTGAGTTATTATCTCACAATTTGGCCATAATTATTGGTCGGCTGAGTATAGTAAGTCAAACATTTGTTTTGCATATGAGTTTAGTTCTTCTTTAAGATTTTCTATATTTTTCTGAAAGGTATAACCGGATGCATCATAGACCATTTACATGTAAGGATTTTCAGTTGCACCCACATTATTTGTTATAAATCAATCCCCCCTTCAAACTCATCCACATTTACTGACAACTTCACTTCATTACCCCCTTAAGGTGCTACAAATCAATGGCTCCCCATGTCATGTCCACTTAAAATAATTTGGAACAAACTCTTTTCTCAGCAAATGGCCATTCATTTCATCAATAGGAAGGAAACGAATATGTTTGCACTTTTTACATGGACATCTGATCTTTAGGCCATCCATATATGCAGTTGGGAACATGCATAATGAATGAAAGCTTCAACTCCCTCAACAAATTCAGGATTAATGAAACCATTAGGTGTTAATGAATGAAAGCTTCAACTCCCTCAACAAACTCAAGATTAATGAAACCATCAGGTGTTAATCGTCTATACATCCAAGATCTATCAACATTACTCATTTCTACAAAATTGTTACTTTAAAAAAGTGATTTCATAGTTAGTATCCTTCATGTTCCCTAAGTTTACAAAACATCTAAACTTTACACAACATCTCCTAAGTACGTGGCATTATTTATAATATGTGAATCAAGAAAGCAAGTTCTCGCTGTAACTCCTAGGCTCGTGAAATTTTTCACTGAAAAGCCTCACAAGAGCTACATCATGTGTAACATCCCCTCACCAATGGGAAGGGTAAAATAGTCATTTGGAATAGGTTATAAGTGCTTAAAATTGTTTTGATA